>JAAAWM010011794.1:0-105863 GCA_036873465.1 Thinopyrum obtusiflorum | reverse complement strand
AAGTCACCGATCCAATGCCTACGAATTTATCTTATATTGTTTCTGCTAAGTTATTACTGCTATCATCACTGTTGCACTTGCTACAAAATACTACTATCACTGTTACTGTTACTATTGCTGCTGTCACTACTATCAAAACCATCATATTACTGTGCTACTGATCACTTTTGCTGCAGATAATTAATCTCCAGGTGTGACTGACTTGACAACTCAGTTGCTAATACTTACAAATATTCTTTGGCTCCCCTTGTGTCGAATCTATAAATTTGGGTTGAATACTCTACCCTCAAAAACTGTTGCGATCCCCTATACTTATGGGTTATCAAGCAACGACGGCGGCCAAAGTTGGGGATGCGCGGCCACAGCAACTCCGGAGAGAAACTGAGAGAAGGGGAGGGTGCGTCAGAGTCAGGGTGAGCTCCTGGAGGTGGAAAGAAGGGGAGGGGAGACCGGAGTTGAGTCAATTTAGGTGGCGGCCGACGGCGAGGCTTTGGCCATGGAGGGGGAAGGAGAGCTCTTCGAGCCTGGGGAAAAGGCTAGGGAGGGCACTGGGAGGTGGGTGAGGCGAGTGGTGAGGAGAGGAGGGGCTCGGGTGGCCTATTTATAGGCGGGGGCGAGGTGCCCGAGCCGGTCACCGCTGCACGAGCTCGGCCAAGGCTCTGGCGACATGCAGCGATCATGGAGAGGCGCGGGAATGCGACGAAGGGGGAGCGGACGAGTGGCAGCGGTCACGGAGCAGAAGAGGTCGAGGGGAGAAGCGGCCAAGTGCCATTAATGCATGTCGTCACTGCTCACCCATGGGCGCGCAGCGACGAGCACCGACAGAGAGGCTTCCGGAGAGGGAGATGGCTCCAAGAGGACGGCGACGACGAGAGGAAGCTAGGGGACATGCCCGTGCTCGCTGAGACGCCGAGCAGAGAGCGGGAGAAGAGGACAGAGGCGCCAGAGCGCGCGTTTGGCTGGCATGACCCGTGGTCACCGCCTGAGCTGGCATCAAGAAGAGACAAATGGCTGGCAATTGTTGTCTAGGGGGGAGTTCTTCCAGGGGAGGTTTCAACTGCGGTGGTAGCTCGACGAAAGGCTCTGTGGTTAAATGGTAAGTGTGCTCTGAAGTTTGCTGTATCAAAATTGATCATACCATTGTGATCAACAGATAAAGGCTAAGGGCCAATGAGTTGTCTGGGGTGTTTAGGTTAGGGGGGGGGGGGGGGGGGGGGGGGGGGGGGGGGGGGGGGGGGGGGGGGGGGGGGGGGGGGGGGGGGGGGGGGGGGGGGGGGGGGGGGGGGGGGGGGGGGGGGGGGGGGGGGGGGGGGGGGGGGGGGGGGGGGGGGGGGGGGGGGGGGGGGGGGGGGGGGGGGGGGGGGGGGGGGGGGGGGGGGGGGGGGGGGGGGGGGGGGGGGGGGGGGGGGGGGGGGGGGGGGGGGGGGGGGGGGGGGGGGGGGGGGGGGGGGGGGGGGGGGGGGGGGGGGGGGGGGGGGGGGGGGGGGGGGGGGGGGGGGGGGGGGGGGGGGGGGGGGGGGGGGGGGGGGGGGGGGGGGGGGGGGGGGGGGGGGGGGGGGGGGGGGGGGGGGGGGGGGGGGGGGGGGGGGGGGGGGGGGGGGGGGGGGGGGGGGGGGGGGGGGGGGGGGGGGGGGGGGGGGGGGGGGGGGGGGGGGGGGGGGGGGGGGGGGGGGGGGGGGGGGGGGGGGGGGGGGGGGGGGGGGGGGGGGGGGGGGGGGGGGGGGGGGGGGGGGGGGGGGGGGGGGGGGGGGGGGGGGGGGGGGGGGGGGGGGGGGGGGGGGGGGGGGGGGGGGGGGGGGGGGGGGGGGGGGGGGGGGGGGGGGGGGGGGGGGGGGGGGGGGGGGGGGGGGGGGGGGGGGGGGGGGGGGGGGGGGGGGGGGGGGGGGGGGGGGGGGGGGGGGGGGGGGGGGGGGGGGGGGGGGGGGGGGGGGGGGGGGGGGGGGGGGGGGGGGGGGGGGGGGGGGGGGGGGGGGGGGGGGGGGGGGGGGGGGGGGGGGGGGGGGGGGGGGGGGGGGGGGGGGGGGGGGGGGGGGGGGGGGGGGGGGGGGGGGGGGGGGGGGGGGGGGGGGGGGGGGGGGGGGGGGGGGGGGGGGGGGGGGGGGGGGGGGGGGGGGGGGGGGGGGGGGGGGGGGGGGGGGGGGGGGGGGGGGGGGGGGGGGGGGGGGGGGGGGGGGGGGGGGGGGGGGGGGGGGGGGGGGGGGGGGGGGGGGGGGGGGGGGGGGGGGGGGGGGGGGGGGGGGGGGGGGGGGGGGGGGGGGGGGGGGGGGGGGGGGGGGGGGGGGGGGGGGGGGGGGGGGGGGGGGGGGGGGGGGGGGGGGGGGGGGGGGGGGGGGGGGGGGGGGGGGGGGGGGGGGGGGGGGGGGGGGGGGGGGGGGGGGGGGGGGGGGGGGGGGGGGGGGGGGGGGGGGGGGGGGGGGGGGGGGGGGGGGGGGGGGGGGGGGGGGGGGGGGGGGGGGGGGGGGGGGGGGGGGGGGGGGGGGGGGGGGGGGGGGGGGGGGGGGGGGGGGGGGGGGGGGGGGGGGGGGGGGGGGGGGGGGGGGGGGGGGGGGGGGGGGGGGGGGGGGGGGGGGGGGGGGGGGGGGGGGGGGGGGGGGGGGGGGGGGGGGGGGGGGGGGGGGGGGGGGGGGGGGGGGGGGGGGGGGGGGGGGGGGGGGGGGGGGGGGGGGGGGGGGGGGGGGGGGGGGGGGGGGGGGGGGGGGGGGGGGGGGGGGGGGGGGGGGGGGGGGGGGGGGGGGGGGGGGGGGGGGGGGGGGGGGGGGGGGGGGGGGGGGGGGGGGGGGGGGGGGGGGGGGGGGGGGGGGGGGGGGGGGGGGGGGGGGGGGGGGGGGGGGGGGGGGGGGGGGGGGGGGGGGGGGGGGGGGGGGGGGGGGGGGGGGGGGGGGGGGGGGGGGGGGGGGGGGGGGGGGGGGGGGGGGGGGGGGGGGGGGGGGGGGGGGGGGGGGGGGGGGGGGGGGGGGGGGGGGGGGGGGGGGGGGGGGGGGGGGGGGGGGGGGGGGGGGGGGGGGGGGGGGGGGGGGGGGGGGGGGGGGGGGGGGGGGGGGGGGGGGGGGGGGGGGGGGGGGGGGGGGGGGGGGGGGGGGGGGGGGGGGGGGGGGGGGGGGGGGGGGGGGGGGGGGGGGGGGGGGGGGGGGGGGGGGGGGGGGGGGGGGGGGGGGGGGGGGGGGGGGGGGGGGGGGGGGGGGGGGGGGGGGGGGGGGGGGGGGGGGGGGGGGGGGGGGGGGGGGGGGGGGGGGGGGGGGGGGGGGGGGGGGGGGGGGGGGGGGGGGGGGGGGGGGGGGGGGGGGGGGGGGGGGGGGGGGGGGGGGGGGGGGGGGGGGGGGGGGGGGGGGGGGGGGGGGGGGGGGGGGGGGGGGGGGGGGGGGGGGGGGGGGGGGGGGGGGGGGGGGGGGGGGGGGGGGGGGGGGGGGGGGGGGGGGGGGGGGGGGGGGGGGGGGGGGGGGGGGGGGGGGGGGGGGGGGGGGGGGGGGGGGGGGGGGGGGGGGGGGGGGGGGGGGGGGGGGGGGGGGGGGGGGGGGGGGGGGGGGGGGGGGGGGGGGGGGGGGGGGGGGGGGGGGGGGGGGGGGGGGGGGGGGGGGGGGGGGGGGGGGGGGGGGGGGGGGGGGGGGGGGGGGGGGGGGGGGGGGGGGGGGGGGGGGGGGGGGGGGGGGGGGGGGGGGGGGGGGGGGGGGGGGGGGGGGTGGGTTGTGGTCCCCACGTGGGCCCCCTCACTTACCTCTTCATCCCACATCATCACTTACCCCCAGAAAAAATCTCCATTGCTCTCTCTCCCGTGTTCTTGCTCTCAACCCGCGGATTTCGATCTCTTTGCTTGAAGCTCCATTTCTGAAACTGTTTCGGGGGATTGTTACTTGGTATGTGACTCCACCATTTGTCCAATTAGTTTTTGTTTTAGCGGTTTATACTTTGAATAATTAGCTACTCTTGGTGCTGCTGTAGATGAGCTTGCATGTTGAATTCTTAGTGTTCTAAGTAGTTTGAATGCTTGCTATGGCGTCTATGTATCCCTATGAGTAGTTGCTATCAATTTAATAAAGTTTTGTTGACAAATTTTTGTCACCCAAAATTTTTATTTTCAGAAAATTGTACGCAGACATTATGAACTTATTTGGAAGGAGTTCTTCGAGGAGAATATCCTCGGGGGCATCTTCTAGTGACAGTTCTGCCCGCCGGTCTTATGTTGAACCAAGTGAAAGTTCCACATGAGGTGCCGCTACCAAAACATGCTTATGGCCTTGCGATGAGTATATGATGCGAGTGGGGCATTAAGGAGGAATTTGAGCAATATGTTCACAATGCCGGTCTCGGTCCCTACATTTCAGATAAGTGTGAACAACGCCACATTCTCACTGAGACGTTCGTCAAAGGATTTAAATTTTTCCCTCGTGAGTCTAGGGTGTCTTTTAAGCTTTATGATAATCCATTTACTATCTCACTGGAAAATTTTGCTCACCATTGCAAACTTCCATTTTGGGGTTCGCTTGACAAACCACCGAGGGCTGAGTTCGAAGACTTCTTAACTAGTCTTTGTTACGGTGAAAGGAGGGGAGTGACACAAGGTAGAATAAAGAGTATACATTTTCCCGCAATTCAGTACTTTGCATTATTCAACGGGAAATGTATTGTAGGCAAACAAGACTGTAGTACACTTTGTGCTCCAGACTTGAGCCTCATTCACACTGCCCTCACCGGTGAAAGGAATTATAACCTTGGGGCGATTGTTGCACCCAGACTTCAGCACAATGCTAACCATGGCTGGTTCTATGGTGGAATTTATGCCACACGTCTAGCAAGAGGGCTGGGAGTTTCACCTTTGCCCTTTGATCCTATCCTACCCACGCAGTATTTAGATTTTGATGCTTTGAAAGAGCATAAAGTCCTTAGAGGAAAGATTCATGACTTCACTTATAATCTGTTGTTTAACCAAACATCTGTTGTGGACACATATTTTCCTGCGCCCGCTCTTTTTGATTATCACAGCAGAGGAAGATACTTTGTTCTTGAGAGCGAGGCTCGAGCTCAAAACGTAGCAGTGAAGGCAGCACAGCAGGCTGAGGCCTCCGCACCGAGAGCCTCCATGAGCTACCACGCCAACTATTATCCAGACTACTGATCGACTACCAAGTTAGGCCAAAAGCCTAAGCTTGGGGGAGTACATGTTCCTCACCGACATTATATTCATGCTCACACATATCATTCCAGTTGTCGGTGTTCACACTTTTTCATTGTATCATCCATGCTTAGATTTATTTTCTTGCTTGGGGGGGGGGGGGGGGGGGGGGGGGGGGGGGGGGGGGGGGGGGGGGGGGGGGGGGGGGGGGGGGGGGGGGGGGGGGGGGGGGGGGGGGGGGGGGGGGGGGGGGGGGGGGGGGGGGGGGGGGGGGGGGGGGGGGGGGGGGGGGGGGGGGGGGGGGGGGGGGGGGGGGGGGGGGGGGGGGGGGGGGGGGGGGGGGGGGGGGGGGGGGGGGGGGGGGGGGGGGGGGGGGGGGGGGGGGGGGGGGGGGGGGGGGGGGGGGGGGGGGGGGGGGGGGGGGGGGGGGGGGGGGGGGGGGGGGGGGGGGGGGGGGGGGGGGGGGGGGGGGGGGGGGGGGGGGGGGGGGGGGGGGGGGGGGGGGGGGGGGGGGGGGGGGGGGGGGGGGGGGGGGGGGGGGGGGGGGGGGGGGGGGGGGGGGGGGGGGGGGGGGGGGGGGGGGGGGGGGGGGGGGGGGGGGGGGGGGGGGGGGGGGGGGGGGGGGGGGGGGGGGGGGGGGGGGGGGGGGGGGGGGGGGGGGGGGGGGGGGGGGGGGGGGGGGGGGGGGGGGGGGGGGGGGGGGGGGGGGGGGGGGGGGGGGGGGGGGGGGGGGGGGGGGGGGGGGGGGGGGGGGGGGGGGGGGGGGGGGGGGGGGGGGGGGGGGGGGGGGGGGGGGGGGGGGGGGGGGGGGGGGGGGGGGGGGGGGGGGGGGGGGGGGGGGGGGGGGGGGGGGGGGGGGGGGGGGGGGGGGGGGGGGGGGGGGGGGGGGGGGGGGGGGGGGGGGGGGGGGGGGGGGGGGGGGGGGGGGGGGGGGGGGGGGGGGGGGGGGGGGGGGGGGGGGGGGGGGGGGGGGGGGGGGGGGGGGGGGGGGGGGGGGGGGGGGGGGGGGGGGGGGGGGGGGGGGGGGGGGGGGGGGGGGGGGGGGGGGGGGGGGGGGGGGGGGGGGGGGGGGGGGGGGGGGGGGGGGGGGGGGGGGGGGGGGGGGGGGGGGGGGGGGGGGGGGGGGGGGGGGGGGGGGGGGGGGGGGGGGGGGGGGGGGGGGGGGGGGGGGGGGGGGGGGGGGGGGGGGGGGGGGGGGGGGGGGGGGGGGGGGGGGGGGGGGGGGGGGGGGGGGGGGGGGGGGGGGGGGGGGGGGGGGGGGGGGGGGGGGGGGGGGGGGGGGGGGGGGGGGGGGGGGGGGGGGGGGGGGGGGGGGGGGGGGGGGGGGGGGGGGGGGGGGGGGGGGGGGGGGGGGGGGGGGGGGGGGGGGGGGGGGGGGGGGGGGGGGGGGGGGGGGGGGGGGGGGGGGGGGGGGGGGGGGGGGGGGGGGGGGGGGGGGGGGGGGGGGGGGGGGGGGGGGGGGGGGGGGGGGGGGGGGGGGGGGGGGGGGGGGGGGGGGGGGGGGGGGGGGGGGGGGGGGGGGGGGGGGGGGGGGGGGGGGGGGGGGGGGGGGGGGGGGGGGGGGGGGGGGGGGGGGGGGGGGGGGGGGGGGGGGGGGGGGGGGGGGGGGGGGGGGGGGGGGGGGGGGGGGGGGGGGGGGGGGGGGGGGGGGGGGGGGGGGGGGGGGGGGGGGGGGGGGGGGGGGGGGGGGGGGGGGGGGGGGGGGGGGGGGGGGGGGGGGGGGGGGGGGGGGGGGGGGGGGGGGGGGGGGGGGGGGGGGGGGGGGGGGGGGGGGGGGGGGGGGGGGGGGGGGGGGGGGGGGGGGGGGGGGGGGGGGGGGGGGGGGGGGGGGGGGGGGGGGGGGGGGGGGGGGGGGGGGGGGGGGGGGGGGGGGGGGGGGGGGGGGGGGGGGGGGGGGGGGGGGGGGGGGGGGGGGGGGGGGGGGGGGGGGGGGGGGGGGGGGGGGGGGGGGGGGGGGGGGGGGGGGGGGGGGGGGGGGGGGGGGGGGGGGGGGGGGGGGGGGGGGGGGGGGGGGGGGGGGGGGGGGGGGGGGGGGGGGGGGGGGGGGGGGGGGGGGGGGGGGGGGGGGGGGGGGGGGGGGGGGGGGGGGGGGGGGGGGGGGGGGGGGGGGGGGGGGGGGGGGGGGGGGGGGGGGGGGGGGGGGGGGGGGGGGGGGGGGGGGGGGGGGGGGGGGGGGGGGGGGGGGGGGGGGGGGGGGGGGGGGGGGGGGGGGGGGGGGGGGGGGGGGGGGGGGGGGGGGGGGGGGGGGGGGGGGGGGGGGGGGGGGGGGGGGGGGGGGGGGGGGGGGGGGGGGGGGGGGGGGGGGGGGGGGGGGGGGGGGGGGGGGGGGGGGGGGGGGGGGGGGGGGGGGGGGGGGGGGGGGGGGGGGGGGGGGGGGGGGGGGGGGGGGGGGGGGGGGGGGGGGGGGGGGGGGGGGGGGGGGGGGGGGGGGGGGGGGGGGGGGGGGGGGGGGGGGGGGGGGGGGGGGGGGGGGGGGGGGGGGGGGGGGGGGGGGGGGGGGGGGGGGGGGGGGGGGGGGGGGGGGGGGGGGGGGGGGGGGGGGGGGGGGGGGGGGGGGGGGGGGGGGGGGGGGGGGGGGGGGGGGGGGGGGGGGGGGGGGGGGGGGGGGGGGGGGGGGGGGGGGGGGGGGGGGGGGGGGGGGGGGGGGGGGGGGGGGGGGGGGGGGGGGGGGGGGGGGGGGGGGGGGGGGGGGGGGGGGGGGGGGGGGGGGGGGGGGGGGGGGGGGGGGGGGGGGGGGGGGGGGGGGGGGGGGGGGGGGGGGGGGGGGGGGGGGGGGGGGGGGGGGGGGGGGGGGGGGGGGGGGGGGGATGGGTTGGTGATGACGAAGAACGAAGATCCCCCTCTCCGGAGCCCCAAACGAACTCCAAATCTGGCCTCCCGATGAAGAACAGGAGGTGACGGCGGCTCTGTCTCGTGGAACACGATAATTCTTTCTCCCTGGTTTTTTTCTGGAAATATGTGATTTTATAACGTCGGAATCAGGGTCTACGGGGCCACCAGGTGGGGACAACCCACCTGGGCGCGCCAGCAGAGGGGGGCGCGCTCTGGTGGGTTGTGCCCACCCGGGGGCCCCTCTCCGGTGGGTGTTGGCTCCAAAAATCCTCTTTTATTCCATAAAAATTCCTCGCAAAATTTCATTTTATTCTGAGAACTTTTATTTCTGCACAAAAACAACACCATAGTCCGGGGTTAGTTTCATTCAGATCATGCAAATTAGAGTCCAAAACAAGAGGAAAAGCGTGAGGAAAAGTAGATGCGTTGGAGACGTATCAACTCCCCCAAGCTTAAACCTTTGCTTGTCCTCAAGCGGGGGGGGGGGGGGGGGGGGGGGGGGGGGGGGGGGGGGGGGGGGGGGGGGGGGGGGGGGGGGGGGGGGGGGGGGGGGGGGGGGGGGGGGGGGGGGGGGGGGGGGGGGGGGGGGGGGGGGGGGGGGGGGGGGGGGGGGGGGGGGGGGGGGGGGGGGGGGGGGGGGGGGGGGGGGGGGGGGGGGGGGGGGGGGGGGGGGGGGGGGGGGGGGGGGGGGGGGGGGGGGGGGGGGGGGGGGGGGGGGGGGGGGGGGGGGGGGGGGGGGGGGGGGGGGGGGGGGGGGGGGGGGGGGGGGGGGGGGGGGGGGGGGGGGGGGGGGGGGGGGGGGGGGGGGGGGGGGGGGGGGGGGGGGGGGGGGGGGGGGGGGGGGGGGGGGGGGGGGGGGGGGGGGGGGGGGGGGGGGGGGGGGGGGGGGGGGGGGGGGGGGGGGGGGGGGGGGGGGGGGGGGGGGGGGGGGGGGGGGGGGGGGGGGGGGGGGGGGGGGGGGGGGGGGGGGGGGGGGGGGGGGGGGGGGGGGGGGGGGGGGGGGGGGGGGGGGGGGGGGGGGGGGGGGGGGGGGGGGGGGGGGGGGGGGGGGGGGGGGGGGGGGGGGGGGGGGGGGGGGGGGGGGGGGGGGGGGGGGGGGGGGGGGGGGGGGGGGGGGGGGGGGGGGGGGGGGGGGGGGGGGGGGGGGGGGGGGGGGGGGGGGGGGGGGGGGGGGGGGGGGGGGGGGGGGGGGGGGGGGGGGGGGGGGGGGGGGGGGGGGGGGGGGGGGGGGGGGGGGGGGGGGGGGGGGGGGGGGGGGGGGGGGGGGGGGGGGGGGGGGGGGGGGGGGGGGGGGGGGGGGGGGGGGGGGGGGGGGGGGGGGGGGGGGGGGGGGGGGGGGGGGGGGGGGGGGGGGGGGGGGGGGGGGGGGGGGGGGGGGGGGGGGGGGGGGGGGGGGGGGGGGGGGGGGGGGGGGGGGGGGGGGGGGGGGGGGGGGGGGGGGGGGGGGGGGGGGGGGGGGGGGGGGGGGGGGGGGGGGGGGGGGGGGGGGGGGGGGGGGGGGGGGGGGGGGGGGGGGGGGGGGGGGGGGGGGGGGGGGGGGGGGGGGGGGGGGGGGGGGGGGGGGGGGGGGGGGGGGGGGGGGGGGGGGGGGGGGGGGGGGGGGGGGGGGGGGGGGGGGGGGGGGGGGGGGGGGGGGGGGGGGGGGGGGGGGGGGGGGGGGGGGGGGGGGGGGGGGGGGGGGGGGGGGGGGGGGGGGGGGGGGGGGGGGGGGGGGGGGGGGGGGGGGGGGGGGGGGGGGGGGGGGGGGGGGGGGGGGGGGGGGGGGGGGGGGGGGGGGGGGGGGGGGGGGGGGGGGGGGGGGGGGGGGGGGGGGGGGGGGGGGGGGGGGGGGGGGGGGGGGGGGGGGGGGGGGGGGGGGGGGGGGGGGGGGGGGGGGGGGGGGGGGGGGGGGGGGGGGGGGGGGGGGGGGGGGGGGGGGGGGGGGGGGGGGGGGGGGGGGGGGGGGGGGGGGGGGGGGGGGGGGGGGGGGGGGGGGGGGGGGGGGGGGGGGGGGGGGGGGGGGGGGGGGGGGGGGGGGGGGGGGGGGGGGGGAGATCCAGTCATGATGCACCCAACATTAGCTATACACAATGCATAAATCATGATAGTTGTGCTCTCTCAGTTTCTAGCACTTGTTTTAGAAGGTGATGACACACCATAAAAGTAAATAGAAAGTCCCTTCGCAGAGGGAAGCAGTGATTTGCAGAGGTGCCAGAGCTCAGGTTTTAAAATAGAGATAAATGATATTTTGAGACATGCACCCTTCTTATTCACTTCACGACCATCAGTTATCAACATCTTCCATGCTAAGCACGCTAGTGGCGGTTCCCAAATGATAAAAGTAAAGGTTTTGACTCCATTGGGAGTTTTTGTTTGATTATTTAAGAGATGAACTCTTTTTCATGTTTGTAGTTTGGGACTGGGCATCCCTATTACCGCCCATTTTCTCGTGCGATGGCGAGTGAATAAACACTCGACCTGAGAATAACCCGCTTAGCATGGAAGATATCGACCACCTCCTGCCGCTCCATGAACGATCCAGGCACACAAAAAGGATAATTGTTAGAAGTTTTTAGAGGTGGCACATGCAAATTTACTTAGGACGGCAGGGTAATACCGTATATAGGTAGGTATGCTGGACTCATCTGGAATAACTTGGGTTCAAGGTTTTTGATGTACAAACAGAGTTCCCACTTAGTACAGGCGAAGGCTAGCAATTAGATTGAGAAGCGGCCAGCTAGAGAGAAACAACGGTCATAACCATGCATTATGCATAAGTAACATTGGACACTAGCATGAGTAGGATATGAACACCATGAACATGAATATCATAGAGGCTATGTTTGTTTTGATTCAACTACATGCATGAACATGTGCCAAGTCAAGCCACTCGAACATGGGGGGGGGGGGGGGGGGGGGGGGGGGGGGGGGGGGGGGGGGGGGGGGGGGGGGGGGGGGGGGGGGGGGGGGGGGGGGGGGGGGGGGGGGGGGGGGGGGGGGGGGGGGGGGGGGGGGGGGGGGGGGGGGGGGGGGGGGGGGGGGGGGGGGGGGGGGGGGGGGGGGGGGGGGGGGGGGGGGGGGGGGGGGGGGGGGGGGGGGGGGGGGGGGGGGGGGGGGGGGGGGGGGGGGGGGGGGGGGGGGGGGGGGGGGGGGGGGGGGGGGGGGGGGGGGGGGTGCCTTTCACTTGCACGACCGAACGATGTGAAAATAATAATAGTGCAAGAGTGACATGGACTAAGCTGGAATCTGCAAAACATTTTATTTAACAGGAGAAGACAAGGTAAAATGGGCTCTTTATTAGATCAACGATTATTCATATGAGAGCCACTCAACATTTTCATCGTGGTCTTCTTCTCGGTAAGACTCGAATAAAAAGAAAAGAAATTCAGAGAAACACACTGAAATATTTTTGGAGTTTTTGGTTTTCTTGAACAAGCAAAAACGAGAAAAACTATTTACACGGGAAAGCTCCCAACAAGCAAAAGAAGAACAAGGAAATCTTTTTGGGTTTTCTTTTTAGTGATACTACTAAGCATGCAAAGAAAGTAAACTACTACAACTAATCTTTTTGTTTTTTCTCAAGTTTTTCAAACACACAAGAAGAAAGCAAGAAAATAAATCTAAGCATGGATGATATAATGAAAAAGTGTGAACACCGACAAATAGAAATAAGTGGGCATGAATGTAATGTTGGTGAGAAACACGTACTCCCCCAAGCTTAGGCTTTTGGCCTAGCTTGGCAGTAGATCAGTAGCTTGGATAGTAGTCGGCGTGGTAGCTTACGGAGGCTCTTGGTGCGGATGTCTCGGCCTGCCGTGCTGCCTCCACTGCTGCGTTGTGCGCTCGGGCCTCGCTCTCAAGAACAAAATATCTTCCTTTGCTGTGATAGTCAAAAAGAGCAGGCGCAGGCAAATATGTATGCACAACAGATTTTTGGTTAAACAATAGATTATAAGTGAAGTTATCAACCTTTCCCTTGCGAATCTTATGATCTTTTAAGGTGTCAAAATCTAAATACTACGTGGGTAGAATAGGATCAAAGGGAAAAGGTGAAACACCCGGCCCTCGTGCTAAACGCGTGGCATAAATTCCACCATAGAACCAGCCACTGTTAGCATTATGCTGAAGTCTGCGTGCAACAATCGCTCCAAGGTTATAATTCCTTTCACCGGTGAGAGCAGTGCGTATGAGGCTCAAGTCTGGAGCACAAAGTGTACTACAATCTTGCTTGCCTACTATACATTTCCCGTTGAATAATGCAAAATACTGAATTGCGGGAAAATGAATGCTCTTTATTCTACCTTGTGTCACTCCCCTCCTTTCACCGTAACAAAGACTAGTCAAGAAAGATTCGAACTCAGCCTTTAGTGGTTCATCAAGCGAACCCCAAAATGGAAGTTTGCAATGGTAAGCCAAATTCTCCAGTGAGATGGTAAATGGATTATCATAAAGCATAAACGACACCCTAGACTCACGGGGGTGGAATTTAAATCCTTTGACAAATGATTCAGTGAGAATGTGGTGTTGTTCGCACTTATCTGAAATGTAGGGACCGAGGCCGGCATTGTGAACATATTGCTCAAATTCCTCCTTAATGCCCACACGCATCATATATTCATCGCAAGGCCATAAGCATGTTTTGGTGGCGGCATCTCGTGTGGAACTTTCACTTGGCTCTACATAAGACCGGCGGGCAGAACTGTCACTAGAAGATGCCCCCGAGGATCGCCTCCTCGAAGAGCTCCTCCCAAATAGGTTCATAATGTCCGCGTACAATTTTCTGAAAAATTTTGGGTGACAAAAATTTGTCAACAAAACTTTATTAAATTGATAGCAACTACTCATAGGGATACATAGAGGCCATAGCAAACATTCAAACTAGTTAGAACTCTAAGAATTTAACATGCAAGCTCATCTACAGCAGCACCAAGAGTAGTTAATTATTCAAAATATAAACCACTATAACAAAAATTAATTGGACAAACGGTGGAGTCACATACCAAGCAACAATCCCCCGAAACAGTTTTGGAAATGGAGCTTCGAGCAAAGAGATCGAAATCCGCGGGTTTGAGAGCAAGAACACGGGAGAGAGAGCAATGGAGATTTTTTTCTGAAGGTAAGTGATGATGTGGGATGAAGAGATAAGTGAGGGGCCCCACGTGGGGACCACAACCCACCAGGGCGCGCCTGGGGGTCCTGGCGCGCCCAGGTGGGTTGTGCCCACCTGGTGCACCTCCCTCTGATATTATTTGCACCAGAAATTCAGAAATATTCAGAAAAAATTCGTATCAAATTTTTAGAACATTCTGAGAACTTTTATTTTTGGGTCATTTTTTATTGCACGGGAAATTCAGAAAACAGACATAACAAGGCATTTTATTTTATTTAACTAATAAAAACAGAAAACAAAAGGTAGGGACAGAAGGTAGTGCTTACTAAATTCATCAACTTCATACCGCTCAAAATGATTCATTAATAAGGTTGATCAGGTCTTATTAACAACCACTTTCGATTAGCATGAAACCGAAGAACTTTCGTAAATCACTAAGTTACCTCAATGGGGATATGCATGTCCCCAATAATAAGCATTTCATATTTCTTTTTGACAGTAGGTAGAGGTATTTGAAAACTTCGGGGGGGGGGGGGGGGGGGGGGGGGGGGGGGGGGGGGGGGGGGGGGGGGGGGGGGGGGGGGGGGGGGGGGGGGGGGGGGGGGGGGGGGGGGGGGGGGGGGGGGGGGGGGGGGGGGGGGGGGGGGAATCAATAACATCCCCTACAGTATTCAAGAAGGGTCTACCAAGGATAACCGACATATTGTCATCCTCGGGCATCTCAAGTATAACAAAGTCAGTTAAGATAGTAACATTTGCAATAACAACGGGCACATCCTCACAAATACCGATAGGTATGGTAGTTGATTTGTCAGCCATTTGCAAAGATATTTCCATTAGGTGTGAGTTTATTTAAATCAAGTCTTTTATATAAAGAGAAAGGCATAACACTAACACCGGCTCCTAAATCACACAAAGCAGTTTTGACATAATTTCTTTTGATGGAGCAAGGTATAGTTGGTATTCTTGGATCTCCAAGGTTTTTAGGTACTCCATCCTTAAAAGAATAATTAGCAAGCATGGTGGAGATTTCAGCTTTAGGTATTTTCCTTTTATTAGTGATGATGTCTTTCATATATTTTGCATAAGGTTCCATCTTTAAAATATCAGTCAAACGAGTGCGCAAAAAGACTGGCCTAAGCATTTCAACAAAGTGTTCAAATTCTTCATCATCCTTTTTCTTAGTTGATTTAGGTGGAAAGGGCATGGGTTTTTGAACCCAAGGCTCTCTTTGTTTTCCATGTTTTCTAGCAACGAAGTCTCTTTTATCATATCTTTTATTTTTGGGTTGTGGGGGGGGGGGGGGGGGGGGGGGGGGGGGGGGGGGGGGGGGGGGGGGGGGGGGGGGGGGGGGGGGGGGGGGGGGGGGGGGGGGGGGGGGGGGGGGGGGGGGGGGGGGGGGGGGGGGGGGGGGGGGGGGGGGGGGGGGGGGGGGGGGGGGGGGGGGGGGGGGGGGGGGGGGGGGGGGGGGGGGGGGGGGGGGGGGGGGGGGGGGGGGGGGGGGGGGGGGGGGGGGGGGGGGGGGGGGGGGGGGGGGGGGGGGGGGGGGGGGGGGGGGGGGGGGGGGGGGGGGGGGGGGGGGGGGGGGGGGGGGGGGGGGGGGGGGGGGGGGGGGGGGGGGGGGGGGGGGGGGGGGGGGGGGGGGGGGGGGGGGGGGGGGGGGGGGGGGGGGGGGGGGGGGGGGGGGGGGGGGGGGGGGGGGGGGGGGGGGGGGGGGGGGGGGGGGGGGGGGGGGGGGGGGGGGGGGGGGGGGGGGGGGGGGGGGGGGGGGGGGGGGGGGGGGGGGGGGGGGGGGGGGGGGGGGGGGGGGGGGGGGGGGGGGGGGGGGGGGGGGGGGGGGGGGGGGGGGGGGGGGGGGGGGGGGGGGGGGGGGGGGGGGGGGGGGGGGGGGGGGGGGGGGGGGGGGGGGGGGGGGGGGGGGGGGGGGGGGGGGGGGGGGGGGGGGGGGGGGGGGGGGGGGGGGGGGGGGGGGGGGGGGGGGGGGGGGGGGGGGGGGGGGGGGGGGGGGGGGGGGGGGGGGGGGGGGGGGGGGGGGGGGGGGGGGGGGGGGGGGGGGGGGGGGGGGGGGGGGGGGGGGGGGGGGGGGGGGGGGGGGGGGGGGGGGGGGGGGGGGGGGGGGGGGGGGGGGGGGGGGGGGGGGGGGGGGGGGGGGGGGGGGGGGGGGGGGGGGGGGGGGGGGGGGGGGGGGGGGGGGGGGGGGGGGGGGGGGGGGGGGGGGGGGGGGGGGGGGGGGGGGGGGGGGGGGGGGGGGGGGGGGGGGGGGGGGGGGGGGGGGGGGGGGGGGGGGGGGGGGGGGGGGGGGGGGGGGGGGGGGGGGGGGGGGGGGGGGGGGGGGGGGGGGGGGGGGGGGGGGGGGGGGGGGGGGGGGGGGGGGGGGGGGGGGGGGGGGGGGGGGGGGGGGGGGGGGGGGGGGGGGGGGGGGGGGGGGGGGGGGGGGGGGGGGGGGGGGGGGGGGGGGGGGGGGGGGGGGGGGGGGGGGGGGGGGGGGGGGGGGGGGGGGGGGGGGGGGGGGGGGGGGGGGGGGGGGGGGGGGGGGGGGGGGGGGGGGGGGGGGGGGGGGGGGGGGGGGGGGGGGGGGGGGGGGGGGGGGGGGGGGGGGGGGGGGGGGGGGGGGGGGGGGGGGGGGGGGGGGGGGGGGGGGGGGGGGGGGGGGGGGGGGGGGGGGGGGGGGGGGGGGGGGGGGGGGGGGGGGGGGGGGGGGGGGGGGGGGGGGGGGGGGGGGGGGGGGGGGGGGGGGGGGGGGGGGGGGGGGGGGGGGGGGGGGGGGGGGGGGGGGGGGGGGGGGGGGGGGGGGGGGGGGGGGGGGGGGGGGGGGGGGGGGGGGGGGGGGGGGGGGGGGGGGGGGGGGGGGGGGGGGGGGGGGGGGGGGGGGGGGGGGGGGGGGGGGGGGGGTTTCAGCAAAGCGTTCAAATTCTTCATCATCTTTCTTTTTAGTTGACTTGGATGGAAAAGGCATAGGTTTTTGAACCCACGGTTCTCTTTCTTTACTGTGTTTTCTAGCAATGAAGTCTCTTTTATCATACCTTGTATTCTTAGGTTGTGGGTTATCAAGATCAACAGGTGGTTCTATCTCAACATCATTATTTGGTTCTTTTTCATTTAGTTGAGCATCTTCATGAACATCAGCATTATCCTTTTCATTATCACTAGGTGGATGTTCATTACCAGATTGAGTTTCAGCATCAGAGATAGAAATTTCATTTTCATTATCAGAAGGTTTTTCTATTTCAGATTCACTAGAAGCATGCAAAGTCCTATCATTTTTCTTCTTCTTTTTATTTTTAGAAGGGCTAGGTGCAGTGGTGTTATTTCTTTGTGAATCCTGTTCAATTCTTTTTGGGTGTCCCTCAAGATAAAGTGGTTCCTGAGTCATTCTACCTCCTCTAGTCATTACTCTAACAGCATGATCATTGATAATATTATTCATTTCATCAAGCAATTCTCTTTGTGATTCAGCAACTTGTTCTAGTTGGGTTTGTACCATAGAAGCATGTTTTCCAACACCTCTAACATCATTTGAAATTCTAAATAACAAGTCACTCAAGCGAGCAATCATATCGGAATTGTATTTCAATTGTTTCATAACATTTGCATTGAAGTGATCTTGTTTTCTAATATAGTTTTCAAACTCATAAAGGCATTGGCTAGGATGCATATTCTGAGGATTGTCATTATCATTGAACTTCATTAAAGAATTTACCTCTACCACCTTAGGCAATGGTGGTGTATCAAGCCCATTCATTTCTTCAATAGGCCCCCCCCCCCCCCCCCCCCCCCCCCCCCCCCCCCCCCCCCCCCCCCCCCCCCCCCCCCCCCCCCCCCCCCCCCCCCCCCCCCCCCCCCCCCCCCCCCCCCCCCCCCCCCCCCCCCCCCCCCCCCCCCCCCCCCCCCCCCCCCCCCCCCCCCCCCCCCCCCCCCCCCCCCCCCCCCCCCCCCCCCCCCCCCCCCCCCCCCCCCCCCCCCCCCCCCCCCCCCCCCCCCCCCCCCCCCCCCCCCCCCCCCCCCCCCCCCCCCCCCCCCCCCCCCCCCCCCCCCCCCCCCCCCCCCCCCCCCCCCCCCCCCCCCCCCCCCCCCCCCCCCCCCCCCCCCCCCCCCCCCCCCCCCCCCCCCCCCCCCCCCCCCCCCCCCCCCCCCCCCCCCCCCCCCCCCCCCCCCCCCCCCCCCCCCCCCCCCCCCCCCCCCCCCCCCCCCCCCCCCCCCCCCCCCCCCCCCCCCCCCCCCGTTAGTCCATTATAGAAGATATCAAGTATTTCATTTTTCTTAAGAGGATGATCAAGCAAAGCATTAAGTAACTGGCAAAGCCTCCCCCAAGCTTGTGGGAGACTCTCTTCTTTAATTTGCACAAAGTTAAATATTTCCTGTAAGACAGCTTGTTTCTTATGAGCAGGGAAATATTTTTCAGAGAAGTAATAAATCATATCTTGGGTACTACGCACACAACCAGGAGTAAGAGTATTGTACCAAGCTTTAGCATCACCCTTTAATGAGAACAGAAATAATTTGAGAATAAAGTAATAGCGAGTTTTCTCATCATGAGTAAAAAGGGTGGCTATATCATTCAACTTAGTAAGATGTGCCACAACAGTTTCAGTTTCATAACCATGAAAAGTATCAGATTCAACCAAAGTAATTAACTCTGGGTCGACAGAGAATTCATAATCCTTATCATCAATAAAGATAGGTGAAGTAGCAAACTTAGGATCACATTTCATTCTAGCATTCAGAGATTTTTTTTTATACTTGCATAATAATTTCTCTAGATCATCTCTATCCCTACAAGCAAGAATATCTCTAGTTGTCTCCTCATTCATAACATAACCTTCCGGTACCTTAGGCAATTCATATCTAGGAAGGCTAGTTCTAGCAGGTGTTTCAGGAGTTTCAGTTTCAAGCTCATCATCAGATTCAACAACATCATGTTGAATTACTCTAGCAATTTGTTTATCAAGAAATTCACCAAGTGGCACATCATCATTATCAAGCATGGTACTAGCATCATCATAAGCATCATTCATAGTGGAAGTAGCATCATCAATAACTTGCGACATATTAGAATTAATAGCATGTGGTGGTGTTGCAAGTTTACTTATAACAGAAGGTGAATCTAAAGCAGAACTGGATGGCAGTTCCTTACCTCCCCTCGTCTTTGAGGGAAAAATCTTAGTCTTAGCATCCTTCAGATTCTTCATAGTGATAATATGATAATAATCCCAAGTGACTCAACAAATATAGCTATGCTCCCCGGCAACGGCGCCAGAAAAAGGTCTTGATAACCCACAAGTATAGGGGATCGCAATAGTTTTCAAGGATAGAGTATTCAACCCAAATTTATAGATTCGACACAAGGGGAGCCAAAGAATATTTGAAGGTATTAGCAGCTGAGTTGTCAATTCAACCACACCTGGAGATTAATTATCTGCAGCAAAGTGATCAGTAGCAAAGTAGTTTGATAGTTTTTATAGCCCCCCCCCCCCCCCCCCCCCCCCCCCCCCCCCCCCCCCCCCCCCCCCCCCCCCCCCCCCCCCCCCCCCCCCCCCCCCCCCCCCCCCCCCCCCCCCCCCCCCCCCCCCCCCCCCCCCCCCCCCCCCCCCCCCCCCCCCCCCCCCCCCCCCCCCCCCCCCCCCCCCCCCCCCCCCCCCCCCCCCCCCCCCCCCCCCCCCCCCCCCCCCCCCCCCCCCCCCCCCCCCCCCCCCCCCCCCCCCCCCCCCCCCCCCCCCCCCCCCCCCCCCCCCCCCCCCCCCCCCCCCCCCCCCCCCCCCCCCCCCCCCCCCCCCCCCCCCCCCCCCCCCCCCCCCCCCCCCCCCCCCCCCCCCCCCCCCCCCCCCCCCCCCCCCCCCCCCCCCCCCCCCCCCCCCCCCCCCCCCCCCCCCCCCCCCCCCCCCCCCCCCCCCCCCCCCCCCCCCCCCCCCCCCCCCCCCCCCCCCCCCCCCCCCCCCCCCCCCCCCCCCCCCCCCCCCCCCCCCCCCCCCCCCCCCCCCCCCCCCCCCCCCCCCCCCCCCCCCCCCCCCCCCCCCCCCCCCCCCCCCCCCCCCCCCCCCCCCCCCCCCCCCCCCCCCCCCCCCCCCCCCCCCCCCCCCCCCCCCCCCCCCCCCCCCCCCCCCCCCCCCCCCCCCCCCCCCCCCCCCCCCCCCCCCCCCCCCCCCCCCCCCCCCCCCCCCCCCCCCCCCCCCCCCCCCCCCCCCCCCCCCCCCCCCCCCCCCCCCCCCCCCCCCCCCCCCCCCCCCCCCCCCCCCCCCCCCCCCCCCCCCCCCCCCCCCCCCCCCCCCCCCCCCCCCCCCCCCCCCCCCCCCCCCCCCCCCCCCCCCCCCCCCCCCCCCCCCCCCCCCCCCCCCCCCCCCCCCCCCCCCCCCCCCCCCCCCCCCCCCCCCCCCTCGATTACATGATGAATCTCATCCAACTCCTCACCGACCAGCGAGCCTACGAAAGAATTACTCACTCCCGGTGGGGAGCATCACGGAATTGGCGATGGAGAAGGGTTGGTGATAATGAAGAACGAAGATCCCCCTCTCCGGAGCCCCAAACAGACTCCAGATCTGGCCTCCCGATGAAGAACAGGAGGTGACGGCGGCTCCGTCTCGTGGATCGCGATAATTCTTTTTCCCTGATTTTTTTCTGGAAAAATAGGATTTTATAGCGTCGGTTTCAGGGTCTGCGGGGCCACCAGGTGGGGACAACCCACTACGGTCATCACCTGGAGTGGTCCCGACTATTGTCACTCCGGGGTTGCCGAATCATATAACACGTAGTAGGTCACTATAACTTGCAAGATCGGATCTAGAACATGGATATAATGATGATAACATAAACGGTTCAGATCTGAGTTCATGGCACCCGGGCCCAAAGTGACAAGCATTAAGCATAGCAAAGTCATAGCAACATCAATCTAAGAACATAGTGGATACTAGGGATCAAGCCCTAACAAAACTAACTCGATTACATGATGAATCTCATCCAACTCCTCACCGACCAGCGAGCCTACGAAAGAATTACTCACTCCCGGTGGGGAGCATCACGGAATTGGCGATGGAGAAGGGTTGGTGATAATGAAGAACGAAGATCCCCCTCTCCGGAGCCCCAAACAGACTCCAGATCTGGCCTCCCGATGAAGAACAGGAGGTGACGGCGGCTCCGTCTCGTGGATCGCGATAATTCTTTTTCCCTGATTTTTTTCTGGAAAAATAGGATTTTATAGCGTCGGTTTCAGGGTCTGCGGGGCCACCAGGTGGGGACAACCCACCTGGGCGCGCCAGGAGAGGGGGGCACGCCCTGGTGGGTTGTGCCCACCCAGGGGCCCCTCTCCGGTAGGTCTTGGCTCCAGAAATTCTTGTTTATTATATAAAAATTCCTCGCAAAGTTTCGTTCCATTCCGAGAACTCTTATTTCTGCACACAAAAAACACCATGGTAGTTCTGCTGAAAACAGCGTCAGTCCGGGGTTAGTTTCATTCAAATCATGCAAATTAGAGTCCAAAACCAGAGGAAAAGCGTTAGGAAAAGTAGATACGTTGGAGACGTATCAGTACCGTCCCTCTTGATTCTTGTTTTTTGACCTGTCGTTGCACTAGACTGATGTATTGATACCGGATGATGGCTCATATCCGACCGATTGCTCCACACCGACTGGACCACAGCCCCTGCCGATGATGTTATCTGGACCGTGACATATTTGGGCCCGGGCCTTCTAATGGGCCATGTTGTTGTTGTGGCCCTACCCGCTGGGGATTTCCTCGCTAGTAGCCCCCGGGTCTGTCAGGGTCTGGATGAGGAAACCGACTGAGCCCTCAATGGAAGGTGATTACGATTGACAATCAAATATTAAGTGTCGTTAAACTGGTCAAGAGACAGCCTGATGGACTCAAAAGGGCAAATATGATGCAAAAGATTAGTATAAACAAGACATGGAAAGGCTCGACGATACTCGATCATCTCTTGGAAGAGGTTGACTAACGATCCGATGAATGATAAAGGACGATGTATGGACTTATTTGCGCTGAGAGATGCCGGTCATTATCCCAGACGAACACCATTCAGTTATCAAAATCACATCCAAGTTTACGAATTTTAGCATTTGGCTCTTTGTTAGGGTCCAACTTGTGCCACGGAGGATGCTCATTTCGCCCCTTGCTAAAGGTGTCACTGAGTAATCTGGCAACCTTGTTGAGGCGGATATCAGCACCCATCTCTAGAGTGGATCTGTCCCAGGTGATGCAGCTTGTGCCAACCAGGATTTCATAGCACCTTTGACGTGACACATGATAGGGACTGACCCGATAAATCTCATAATGTCGGTTGATCCAGTCCTAAATAATAAAAACCGACTAGAAGAAACCTAAAGCATAGCAGATGTGGATGACATTGCATCGAATCTTGAGTGAGTCATTACATCAACCCCTCACCTTGAATTTGACCGGTCAGCTGGGGTTATTGATACGTCTCGAACGTATCTATAATTTATGAAGTATTCGTGCTATATTTACATGAGCTCTACATGGTTTTGGTGCACTTTTACATTCAGGACTTGAAAGTTCATCGATTTATAAAAAAGTTCATCGATTTCAAAAAAATCATCTGATTTAGAAAAAAGTTCATCGATTTTAAAAAAAGTTCATTCAATTTTGAAAAAAGCTCATCATTTTGAAAAGTTCATCCATTTTGAAAAAAGGTTCATCGATTTGAAAAAATTCATTCAATTTTCAAAGAGAAAGATAAAACAAAAAATAAAAAAAGAATAAAAGAATAAAAACTGAGCAAAACTGTTCCAATAAAAAAATTAAAAAAAAGGAAAGAAAGAGAAGAAAAGAAAAGGAAAAAAGGAAGACGATGTAACACAACACGTCAGGTGCCGATGGTGGGGTGGTTAGCATAGATTTTTGCATTACAAACAGAATAAAAGGAAGATTGGCCGGTCCAGCATGGATGAGATGGTGTGCGCCCGTTTGCAAAACGTGCTCTTACGGGCGCGTGAAGCGCTGAATAGGAAATGCCTATATGGAATAGTCTATTCGCAAAAAACAAAATGCATGGAATAGTCCGCCAGGCCTATTTCTCACCCGAGATGTAACTCCGTTGCCCTTATGGGCGCGAGGAAGTGGGCCGGCCCAGTACTATAGCGCCATTGGTTTGATTTTTTTTCTCTATGTTTTTTCTTATCGGATTTCACTATTTGCATCGATTTTCT
The DNA here is from genome assembly GCA_036873465.1 of Thinopyrum obtusiflorum. NCBI lineage: Eukaryota > Viridiplantae > Streptophyta > Magnoliopsida > Poales > Poaceae > Thinopyrum > Thinopyrum obtusiflorum. The sequence continues at coordinate 83,658 of JAAAWM010011794.1, read as the reverse complement.
ATGGGTTTTTCAGGTTTCTATTTTCGTTCTCCCTCTTTCTTTATTTGTATGTTTCTTTATTTTCTTCTATGACACATTTCTATTTTTTTCCTATACACATTCTACATTCTTTGTATAAATCAGGTAAATAATCTTTTACCATGCAAAAAATTTCAAGTACATGATTTTTTTCGAAGATATGTTTTGGTGTCTACTTTTGCATGAAAATTTAAATATTTTTTAAATACACATTCAACATTTTTTAAATACTTGATTGGTAGTTTTCACATACATACTTTTATGTATTTTTTCGAATGCATGTTAAAAACTATTATAATACATGTTGTAATATTTTGTGGAATGATACGAAACATTTTCTGAAGCTATGCGCATTTTTTTACATGGTATATAAGATTTTTCAAATATTTCACCTACATTTATTTGAAATGCGTGAACATATTTTAAAATATAGCGTATATTATTTTTCAATGGTATGAAACATTTTTTAAATAATTGATTTTATTACCTTGTATAAACATTTTTGAATATTGGCACGTATATTGTTTTGAAATGTGAGAACATTTTTTAAATGCTAGGTACATTTTTTAGTGTGAACAATTTTTTAAACTACACTAACACATTTTTTACGCCGTGCATTGTTTAAATCACGTTTGAAAATGTTTAAATTAATTTTAAGTTGTTGGAATATATTTATTTAAAACAGATTTTGGAAAATATGGACAAAAATAAAGAAACTAACCTGCAGGGAGCTGCAAGGCCCGTCCCAATAGTAGCAAGGGTTAAGGCGCCTTGAAACGGGGCACGCCTATGTTTCGCTTATAACAAGACATAGGTTGCGCTCACGACAGGCGCCTTACGAAATGGGCCGGCACAGTGCAGGAGGCCGAAGGTCACTGCCTCATTTTTTTCTGTTTCTTTACGTTTTTTTGTTTTTTGTTTAAGCTTCCAAATATTCTAAATATATATAATGAAAACACTTTACATAAAGATTTTTCTAATGTTAATCAAGCATTTGAATTTTTAAAATGTGTATAGAGAAAATGTTTCTCATGTATACTGAAAATGTGTACAAAAAATATAAATGTGTATGCAAAATCTTGATCACGTATTTAATTTTTTATCAAGGATTTGAAAAACTTTTAAATCAAGTGATTTAAAAATGTTAATAAAGCATTTGAAAAATGTTAAATGTGTACAGGAATGTTTTTTGTCATGTATACAAAAAATATATACAAAACAAAACAATGTGTATGAAAAAATATTTATCACGTCTTTAAAAGCATTCAATGTCTAAAGAGAAATTATTTCTCATGTATACAGAAAATATACAATGTTTATGAAAAATGTTGATCACAAATCTATATATCCATGCAATTACCAAAGTATCTTTAGATTTGTATGTTATGTAGTTGTGGTATATATCTGTATATAGGACGAGATTCTTACACCATTGGCTCACTTGCTATGATAATAATTATTTTGCCGATCACCCCCTTGCATAATTTACTCCATCGTTTAGGGTTAGTTGTCATCCTTCTACTTTGCGTTGCACTTCAGGCTAATGAAATTTGCAGCAAGACCTAATGCAGTTTCCAAAATCTCAAACATAAATATATTTGTGAAAGTTATTCCATATATTCTGTGCAGCTGCCCATGTGCCGACTATTAGAGTTTAGCTCAGTTTTGCTCGTACGAATTCCCGCCGCAACGCGTAGGGCATTTGTCTAGTTAAAAAATGTTAATCAAGTATTTAACAGAGGTTAATCAAGCATTCTTTTTGTGGGCGGTTAATCAAGCATTTGAAATATATTAAATGTGGATAGAAAATATGTTTGTCAGGTATACGAAAAATATATACAAAAAAAAACAATGTGTATGAAAAATGTTGATCATGTTTAAAAATATATTTCTGGAGTATACAAAAAAGTACATTGTGTGTGGAAAAGTGCTTATTGCCATAAAAAAATCAGCATGTATTAAAAAATGTCGAGCATGTATTCAAAAAATGTTAATCTTATATTTGCAAAATGTTAAACATGTATATGAAAATTTATTAGATAGATACCAAAAATGTACAATATCTATGAAAAAATTAATCATAAAAAAATTAGTTTAGAAAAAAATTTAATCATATATTTCAACAATGTTAAACGTGTATATAAAATATAATTTTGAAGTATACGAAAAATGTAGAGTGTGTTAAAAATGTTGGCATGTGTTGATAAAAAAGAAACAGATGAAAATCAACAAAAGAAACAAAGAAAACATAGAAACCCAATAAAAAATATAGGAAACCAAAAAGAATGAATACAGAAGAAAACTAATACGAAAGAATGGAGGCAATGAAAAATCGAGAAAGATACAAGAAAAAACGAAGAAAACTAAGAAAGAAACAATAAAAACCTAAGATAAATAGATAAAATAGAAAAGGAAAGGAAAAAGTAATGAAAATGGAGAAAGAACAAAAGAAACGCGCAAAAAGAATGAAATGTAAAAACCCAGTAAAAACCAGGAATAAAACCAAGAAAACCAATGAAAAAATAAAGGAAAAAGCCAAAGAATCGGTGAAGAAACAGGAAAATCAAAAGGAAAAAAGGAAAATAAACAAAAAATAATAAAAACAAACAAATGAAAAGACTAAAGAAAAAAAGAAAAGAAACCAAAAGAAAAAAGAAAAAAGAAAAAACTATGCAACACAGGGCAATGCAATGAAAACGGTGCTTGAGAATTGGGCTGCCCGTTACCGTAAGCAAGATATGGGCTGCTGATATGGGCTGGTCAACCGAGGAAATTCGCTCGCCAGCACACGTACGCTTTTGTGATTTGGAAATTTTCTATTTGGCTCTTCTAGCCAGACAAGCATGGAGGTTACTGAATTTGCCAGAATCTTTGAGCTCTAAGATCCTTAAAGTTGTTTCTTATCTAGGATTTGACCTTCTTCTACATGTAGAGTTGGGATCCCACCCGTCACAAATTTGGCGGGCGGTATTCGAAAAATGTTAATCTTATATTTGCAAAATGTCGAGCATGTATTCGAAAAATGTTAATCTTATATTCGAAAAATGTTAATCTTATATTTGCAATACATGATGATTTTTTTATGGCAATAAGCACTTTTCCACACACAAATGCTTTTATTAATTCATCCATAGCCGACTTGAATGTACTGGAAAAGCGAAACATGCACTCTCACTTGGGGTTGGCCGTCATATTTGGTTAGGCAATTCGGGAGATCTTACTTTCGTCCCTGTAAACATTGTTACGAGTTAAATAAAGGCTTCGCGAGATTACCTAAAAAATGAAAAAGTACGCACACCACATAAAAAACTGTACAAACATATGTTCACAACATGTACGCTAAAAAAACATGTAGGTACGCATGTGGGTACGTTTTTTCAACGGTTGACTGGCCGACAGTTGACCAGCTAACCGGTAAACCGTTGACATTTCTATAAAAATCAGAAAAATCAAAATAAAATTTGTGAATACAAAAAAATTCAGGAAATTGAAAAATTCTTCATAAATTTTGAAAAAAAGTTCACAAATTTTTAAAAAGTTCACGGATTCTTCATCGAATTTAAAAAAACATAGAATTTTGAAAAAAAGTCATCGTATTTGAAAAAAAGTTCACCAGATTTGAAAAAAAGTTTACCGATTTTGAAAAAAAGTTCATCTAATTTTGAGAAGTTTTTTTGCGAGAAAACTTCCGTTCTATTCATCTTCGATCATGACGGTACAACGAACATTGTAAATAATAAAAATTACATCTAGATCTGTAGACCACCTACCGACGACTACAAACACTGAAGCGAGCCGAAGGCACGCCGCCTTCATCGCCCCTCCCTCGCCGGAGCCAGGCAAAACATGTTGTACTACAGTCGGGAAGTCGTCGTAGAATTGAAGAGTAGCGTAGATCGGAAGGATCCAACCTAAAGACACACGAACGTAGATGAACTACGACCAGATACGAGCAAACCCACCAAAGACAGATCCGCCGGAGACACATCCCACACGCCCACTGACGATGCTAGACACACCACCAGGATGGGGGAGAGGCGGGGAGAACTTTGTTCCATCTTCAGGGAGCCGCCGCCGTCTCGTTTTCCTGTGCAGAACACTAAAAACCGCGCATTAAAGAAAACAAAAAAGGATGAGAAAAAAGGAAAGGAATAAACCGAATTGAACAATGAAATAAAAGAAGAAAAATGAACTATCTTTACACCAGTGGGGTGATGGCCTGGTGGTTAGAGCTTAGTGCTTGCAACGAAGGGGTTGCGGGTGCCTTGTATGCGAAGGTGCTCCCTCAGATCTTTGTATGGTGGATGTTCTTCTTTTTCTCCGGCGTTGCCTTGGTGATGGTGGAGGACAATGGTGGGCAACGATTTAGCGAGGCACAAGGTTCTCCACTCGTGAAATTCTAGGTTTACCGGAAGGAGGATCTTTAGTGCAAAAATGTAAGACACATATGTATGTCGCATGTGGTGATCGCGTATGTACTCTCTGTAATAAGCTTGTCTACTAGTGGAATATATGTGGTTATTTTTTTTAAAAAATGAAGAGGTTGCGGGTTCGAACCTCGTAGTAGGCGATACATAGCCGTTCCTCGAATAGTCGACCAAATGCCCACGCGGGGCACTGAGAACCTTGCCAATGACCGTATATTTTGCAGCCATTTTTTTAAGTTTTCACGGTTATCAACGGGTTTTTTTTCTTCCAGTTCAGCCAATATTTTCTTTATTTTTCCTTTCCTTTGCCATTTCTTTTTCTGATTTATATTCTATTTTTCTATTTTTGTTTTCTTCTTTTTATTTTATTTTGTAAACATGAGTTTTTTGATACACTTTTAACATTTTCTACTTTTGATTATTTTTAATACATTATTTTTAACATATTAATATATTTTATATATGTATTATTTTTCAAATATGCGATGTTGATACGAAATTATTTAAAAAATATGCGGTGGAACATTTTTTAAATACCCGATTAACGTTTTTTTTAATACGTGATGGGTATTATATTATTTTCATACATGATTGTTTCTAACACATTAAAGAATTTTGATAAATGAATCATTTTAAAATACACGACGATCAGTTTTTGAATATGCGATGAATTTCCCAAACACTGTATGAAGATCTTATATGTAAGACCATGTGCATTTTTTTATTTTTTTTTGCAATATAGTTTGCTTTTCTAAAAACTGACAATTTTTTTAAAATGGTGAAATATGAACCAGCCCCACCCTTGGCATAGGGGTTATTCCGTGAACTTGACGTTGAACTACCTCCTATCTTCAATCAGATGAGATGCAATTTTCCATTTTGCATGGATGGATATGTTGACTCGTATAGGAGTATACAGTACCTTAGATTTAATCAACATTTTTGCATATATTTATAAAGGTTATTATGGAAACCCCTATTTGTGATGGTTTCTGATTAGCCTTTTGTCTCATGGAATAATATTCCTTAAAACTATGTGCTGCACGCTTACTTAATTGCCCAGTGAAGGAAAAAAGGAATAATCTAAAACATAGAACTCTTCAGAAAGGTTTTGCCCAAATCAAGCAAAAAAGATGCACGGATGCTTAGATTAGTTCGATGCCAACTGCCTTTGAGTGTTTGACGGGAAAATTCCATGGAAGTGCTTTTGGTGGCAATGCCTTTGCTTTCAGAAAAGATGGATAAATCAAGCTCGATCAATAAAGCCTTTGGCTCATCGCCAAGGAAATGATTAAAAGGGATCTCACTTTTTTTTTGTCCTCCCCCGAATAAACCTGCCACCGGTGAGCTGATTCTTAAAAGAAACGGACTGTTGATGCACCCCTGCTCAAACTTGTCACTAATTGTTATGTGTCCCCGAGTTCTTTACTACTTTATTTCACCTTTTTTCCCTTCCTTTTTTGATGCTTTTCCTATCATCTCTTTTTCCCCTCCAGGCACTTCTTTTACTGCATTCGGGTGGCATTTTAATTATTTTGGCTCTAATCATGAATACTGTCTTTTGTGAGGCTTTTGGACCATGCATGGGGGAGAGACCAAGGCAAGCACTTTTGACCCAAAAAACACAGGCACTGGCTTAAAACAACATTGGTAAGCAATGAGCAGTTTCAGTAAAGCTCGCTCGAGCTTTCTACACTTGTCATATACATTCGTTTGCATGTGAATACATATTTATTTATGTTTACTATTTTTCGCAGAAGTATTTATATTTAGCATTTGTCTAGGTTAATTATTTTATTCTTATTTTTTGCGATTTTTTCATTCTTATTCATTTTTATAAGGCCTTGAAGACATTTCAGACGGAGTGCAAAGTAGTTTATTTTCAGTTGTCTGAAACGACTTATAAAAGTGAACAGAGGGAGTATGTGTTATGCTTGTGAAATGTAACTAACTTCAGTCACTTGGCAGCCCCTAATAAAGGGTTAAGGACGGATTTGGCAGCAACAATTGTCAGTCTCTGTGCCAGCCGTGGGATTTGGCAGGCATCAGACATGTATGCAGCACAAGAACACTGGAGCACAAGAGAACGAAGAGATGATGGAATTGAGATATGACAGACACAGATTGACAGCACTAGCTCAATTTGGAGCTATCTAGTGAGAGCAGATTTTTAAAGAAGGATGACCTACACGGCTCCCGATTCGATGTCTTTGTGGCAGACCAGAGCCGGGCACCAAGAGACATGATGAACAGTGTACATAGAGTAGCAAGCAACAACTTTTAATTCGTGCACTTTTTTTGATTTGCTCGTTCACTTTTACCTTAATTGCGAAAGGCTAATGTGTTAGGGACTTGCATCTACCCTTCCATCTCAGACTAGCCATAATGGGTAGTAACATAGAGTAGTAACATGCCAATGTTACTACTCTATGTTACTATCTCTATAGTGGGGAGTAACATACTCCCTCCGTCCGCGAATAAGTGTACATCTAGCTTTTGTTCTAAGTCAAAGTTTTAAGATTTTGACCAACTTTATAGAAAATAGTAGTAACATATTAGACATCAAATTGATATATTATCAAAGTACATTTCGAAACGAATCTAGTGATACTAATTTGGTGCGATAAATGCTTTTACTCTTTCCTAGAAAGATGGTCAAAGTATTAAGACTTTGACTTAAGACAAAACCTAGATGTACACTTATTCGCGGACGGAGGGAGTATGTGTGGTAACATGCAACACTTCATTTATTAGGCTATAGACTCATCTTGCCTTGATATGTGTGATGTTACTCATACTAGTAGTAACTAGCTATGTTACCACATGCCTCTCTTTCTTCATTTATTGCTTGCCACATCATCTATTTTATTTAGATATGTGTGATGTTACTGTTTAAGTTACTCCCATTGTGGGTAGTCTCAAGAAAATTCTTAGAACTTGGAGCTAGTGTGATAAGCATATAGGCGGATTGGCCTCACAAACTTTTGTAGCCAATCAAGCAAGCTTATAAGGGCATCTCCAATGGAATTCGTAAATTTTCTCCCGCATCCGTCCGCGGACAGGGGGACCAGTTCGTGGATAGGGATGCGGGAGGCAGCCATCTAACCGTAGCCGCATACATTTTCACAACAACTCGAACCAACCGAACGAAACTTGATCAAACCGGGCGAATTTTGATATAACATGCGGATTTCATTGAAACTAGGATAATTTGTACATAAAACTGAACGATATTTCGTCCGGTCAACTAAAAACCTAAAAATAAAACCCTAAACTATGCTATACTTCAGAGTGACCTCATAGGCCATGCCCTCCTCCGTCATCGTGGCCTGACCCGGCGTCGGAGTTGTCGTCCTCGGGCTTGGGGCAGCGGAAGGTGGTGGCGTCGCGGCAGGGCTTCTCGGCGTCCGCCTAACGCTCGTGGATGATCCTCTCCGCTTCCTCCTATGCCGTGTGCAGTGCGGTCGCGGCCACCGAGGACATGGGCTGGGGGAGAGGGCGGTGGTCGTTGGAGGAGGCGTCGTTAGCGGCGGCGATCTTGGCGACGGACAATTCCTCGCCGTACCTGGCCATCACCCCGTCGAGGCGACGGAGATGGCGCTTGGCCGTCTCCGACGTCGTCATGGAGCGGTCCAGGGCTCAGGCGTACGCCAAGTCCGGGTCCCCCGCGATGTGTGGCGACGGAACGTCCAAGTCCGCGAACTTGGACCGGCGCGTGGCGTTGCGGTTGTCCCGCCGGCGCCGCTACCGGTTGTTGTACTCCTGCGCCATCATGGCACTCGGGGACGACGACGAGGAGCCGCCGCTGCTGAGGTAGTGCACAATGCGACCGCGCGCCTTTGGCACAAGCGGCGACGCGCGGCGCTCGTCCTTGACGACGCGTCGGGGCTGCGCCGAGCACCGCTCATCTTTGACGACGCGCCAGGGCGGCAGCGAGGCCCGCTCCTCGACGCGGTGTCCGATTTGGACGCCGCGGGTGCGCGACAGCGGCAACGGAGAGCGTGGAGGGGATGCCGGCTCCGGCTTCACGGGGAGGAGCATCCCCGGTGGCGGAGCCGGGCTGTTGATGTGGACGATGAAGCGACAGAGTATCAGCTCAATCTGCTCCTCGAGCTCCGCGTCGGTGGCGGCATAGACCTGGCCCGTCACCGCAGGCATGGACTGCTGGGGAGGCGGCTGCTGGTCCTCCTCGCCGCCGAAGGAGATGATGATCTTAGCCTTCGTTGAGGAGCCGCCCGCTGATGAGGACGACGGCCCCGGAGTTTGAGGGCGGCGTCGCCACGACCGCCGACGCCGAGGACTTGCCTATCACCGGAGATGTGGAGGGAGATGGGTGGGGAGAGGGGAGGAGGAGGAGGAGGAGGAGGATGATGCTATGTGGACGGCACCAGAGTGCGGCTTATATAGCCACGGCCAGGCCATGCAAAGGGCCGGCCAGCCGCTTCAATGCGGCGCAGCGGCCGGAGTTCGTTCCTCGGGAACCAGCGTCCGCATTGAAGCGGCGGCTGCCGGGAAGTCACGTCGGTCAGCGCCGCCCTCCCTTCCTCCGGTCACATTATGGCATCAATGTCGGCCTCCGCGTGCTCTGGGCCGGCATCAATACGACGTGGTAAGAAGCGCGTGCATCGAAAGGAAAGCGTGCGGGAGGGGCGCGTGAGGGTTTTTGATGGGCCAGGGTGGTCAGAATCGGGCGTGGGATCAGTCAGGATTCCCGCAAAGCCCCTCCATGTATGTCTCCGATTTGTGGGAGAAATCGCGTCCAGACCGCTCCACGGACTGATACAGGCCCGCGTTCCGGACAACGCAGTCCAGACGGATGCAGGCGGTTTGCGGGTCCGCATTGGAGATGCCGTAATATCTATATCCACGGTTCAAAAAGTATTACCATGTAATAATGTTTCATCTAATTGTCTGTTGTACACTATGTTAACTGGCTGCTGTACACTAGGGAGCCGTACATACACTGTTCGACAGGTTCGGCCCATCACTAATCTGTCGTCAGCTGAACCATCACTGACGGGCAAGGGCCTGATAGTACTACTCCACCATCATCTGCACCCGTCAGTGTAGTGAGTTACGACATTAGGGTATCTTCAACGACAACTCGCAAATTTCCTCCCGCATTTGTCTATGGACAGGGGGGAATCAGTCCACGGACACGGATGCAGAAGCACGCCATCCAACCGTTGCCGCATACATTTTGACAACAACTCAAACTAACCGAATGAAATTCGACCAAACACGACTGGATTTCATATAAACTCGGCCATATTTCATATAACTACCTGGCCTTCATGGTTGTTGTCTGTATCGAGAGGTAGGCACCACATCTAAATTGTACATTATTCTATATTGAAAACACACATCACCCCTTCCAACGTAATCATTTTGGGCCGCATGCAAGAGGTGCTGGTTTTGTGGTCCCTCTCGTGCGATTTTTATGATGGTTCAATCTATTGGCCCAAGCGGTTTATCGACAACAACAATTGTCATTTGACCAACATAGATCCACTGGTCCGTCTTATGGTAGGTCATGGCGACATGCATGTATGACCAAAGTATCATTACGTGCATCCGCCCCGCTGACACGAAGTGGGAGATGGTGGGTCAAGCACCCTAGCTAGCTACGACATTATGTCATTATAGATATATCCAAGGGTACTTTTGGGTTTGCGAGGCAGGTGCCACCAAAGTTGTGCATTGTGTATTTAAAGTTTTAAACATCACACCCAATATTCCTACATATATTTGGCCACTTCCACGTGGTTCTTGACTTCTGGCCCCTCTCATCGATCTTCGACGACGCACCCAACCGTGGGCCCGCGCGGTCAAAGTTGTGCATTGGAATTTTGAACATCACAGACCATCCTTTTCACTCATATATATTTGGGCCACATGCTGGTGTGGCTGTCTTCTGACCCTCTCTAACTTTTTTTTGCTGCGAAGACTCTTATGACGCTCAATGGACATGGGTATAATGTCTTAAACCGTGTGCGATGCAAGTGTGCTGTGAATCACCACGACTGTGCAAGCACGAGCAAAGGTGGAGGTACTGGCTGAACCATGTGCGATGCAAGTGCGCTGTAAAATCACCACGACCGCGCAAGCGCGAGCAAAGGGTGGAGGTACTGGCTTAATCGTGTGCAATGCAAAATCACCACCTGCGCAAGCTAAAGGCGGGTAGTTTATTTAATTAGGATGAACCGTGTGCGATAGACCAGCTAGCTAGAAATATAAAAACAAACTACCCGCCTTGAGCGTTGCAAAAATCGGCGGTTCTGCCACTTTTCCTTATTATCATACACGCATATTCTTATTGGACCGTGCGCGATCTTGGGCACTCCCGCCCCGCATCAATTTCTTTACCCAAATTTTAGTAGCCACCGTACTTCAACCGTCGCCCACACTCCTCCAGCACCGACCTTATAGTAAAATTGCAGTAGCCGAGGCATTTGAACCGTCGCCCTCCCTTGTCCACCACCATCTCCACCCACCATTACTAAAATTTTCAGTAGCCGCGGCATATCCTCAAACACCACCCCCTCCACAGTCCCCCACCCGGCCCCCTCCCCCCCTCAAACCCTAGCTCGTGGCCGCCGCCGGTGCCGCCGCCAACCCCTGCCGGTCTGCCCATTCCTCCTAGCTTAGATAATAAAGTTCAGGTTACCCAGCGATTCCCATACCGTCGCCCTACTCCCCTAAGTTTTTAATGAGGCTTGCGGTGTCCCTCCCCGCCGGATCCACATCCCCTGCTCTAGAATGTCGCAGCCTAAGCTCGACCATGTATCCCGGGGAGCCCGACGAGCGTTCGGCCAAGAAGAGGTTTATCATGGCCTCTCCGGCGGACGTTGGCGAGGTGGCCGCCGTTCGTCCCGACCTGTCGATCCCGCAGCAACACGTCGCCGCGGAAGCTGGCGAAGATGTTGACTATGTTGCCATGCCGAAGGATTCATGTCAGCGGGCTAGCATATTACTGTATCTCGGGAAAGCTGGCTACGACATCAAGCTCGTCGACAGCGACGGCTTCACGCGGGCCATGTCACAGGTTAAGTGGTCCATCCCCGATCCCTCTGGTTCAACCGCTGTCGATCTCTTCGACGGCCCTGCCGCTGATCTCCTCCACCAAGCGGTCAAGGATTTGCGATCCTTGTACGCCATCGAGCCCATTTTGTCATTTCTGAAGGACAAGTTCTACGGCAGCGGCTTGGGATCCTCAATTGCCAAGTCAGATCTCATCGACCACGACCACAACCACGAGGAGGGCACCCACAAAGGTTCTTCCAAACTGAAACATCCCATCTGTGACATCAGAGAGCGCACCATGGGTCTGTGCTCTTCCAACTGGAAGGATCCCGTCCATGACATGTGAGGCAACACCCTATTAGCAAATCTTACCTTTTCTAGCTTGCCAACCCGTACCCTTTGTTGTAGTAGCATTTGCCGTGCGGTGCTTTAACTGTGCTGTGTTTAATTATTTCAGTTATGCAAAAATATATATGGTTCAATAGGGCTATGTGATGTTTAAGTATGAATTGTCCACTTCATTTTCATGAATGGCTATATTTGGTTGTTTATAGTGAGTAGATGCCTTGTTTATCTGTATTTGGTTGTTATATCGGTTGCAGTGAGCATTTTTCCAGTTATCGAGCGATGCCTTGTTTATATGTATTTGGTTCTTAGGTTGGTTGCAGTGAGCATTTGTCCAGTTATCAAGCAGATGCCTTGTTTATTTGTATTTGGTTGTTAGGTTGGTTGCAGTGAGCATTTGTCGAGCTTTCAAGTAGATGCCTTGTTTATCTGTATTTGCTTGTTAGGTTGGTTGCAGTGAGCATTTGTCCAGTTTTCAAGCATATGCCCTGTTTATCTGTATTTGCTTGTTAGGTTGGTTGCAGTGAGACTCTGTCCAGTTTTCAATGGCTATGTTTGGTTGTTATACTGATCATTTATGCCTTGTTTATTCCAGTCATTCACAATGTGATGTTCATTATGTGCAAGTCGGAACTGTGCCGCTCGACTGCATCAATACCAGTTTGAACAGCTATATTTGGTTCCAGTTATGCCTGGTGTAGTTAACACATGCCCTTTATTTCAGTTTTACACATTTATCCAGTGTGATGTTTAAGCATTACCTACGTTCTATTCATTTTCAACAATACCAGTTTGAATTGCAATATTTGATGGATGTTAAGCCTGTTGTCGGTAACATTGCCTTCCATTTTATATCTGCTTTAATAGCATACTGAAACCAACACATTCAAGCTATCATTTGGAGATGATGTTGTTTACCTTTGCTATATTTGTTTGATGTTAAGGTTGCTGTACTTATCATGCCTTTCCACTACTTATGCAGGACAACAACGGGAGTGGCCACCATTTTTCGCAGAGGTTAGTTTCATCCCTCGGCTTGTACTCCCCCCCGTCGTTCCATAATGTAGTGCATATAGATCCAGGCCTGGACACTTGTTAGCTTCTAATATTGACTTGTTGCTTATAGGTACATATGCCCTTGGCAAGGATCCATGCATCGACCCTTTTTGCGTATGGGGCAATGAGATATTCATGAACAAGCATCAAGTGAGGAAACTGATAAGGATTATTAGCAAAAAGATACGAATGGTGGCAAGCAAATTATTTGTTTATGCTCTATCCAACGCAACAGTGAGCTGCAAGATGGTAACTACAAACTCTGCAGCCTTCTCTTTTTTACTGCCCATAATGAGTTGTCAGACAACAATGTCTGAATCTTTTTCGTTCGCAGTGGTTCCCGAAGCAGTTCACTCAAGATTACCTCGCAAAGTACATGATTGGTGGACACGCAATGAAGGTTAAAGTATTTCATCCAGACTACAATGAGCATCGAGAAGTCATAATGAAGACAGTGAAGGATGGACGTGCAGCCATCACAAGGGGCTGGCCTAGAGTCATGCGTGCATTACGCATGGAGGAGGGCACAATATGGGCATTCCGCTTCACCTTCTCCAGCAACCAGAATGTCTTTCGCCTCTCTCTTTACAGTCTTTAGTATAACTGTGGTTCATCATTCTTTACTTGGTGCTTCTATAGTTCTTCAGTATATGTACCTGTGCATCGAATTATGCATTCGTGGTTGAACCTATATTTGTAATAAACATGGTTGGATATGAAATAAGTGATTGCCTACTTTAAAGTTCAAAACATGTGATTTTTAAATTAGGGATTACACTGCACATGGTTTGCGAAAGCGAAACATCTGCGATAGACGTGGAGATCAGACACGTTTCTAGGATCCACTACATGTGTGATCAATATCCACTGCACACACGATCAGCCAAGAAAAAACGTGTGTGATTAACAACAGCATCGCACACAGTTCTATCTTATTAAATGTTTGTGATAGTCACCTTATCACACACGCTTCAAAATCATGGACTGTTTGTGATGTTGTGCGCATCGCAAACGTTTGGTCATAGAAGAACGCGTGCGATAGGTCGATCATCCGACGTGGGTACGACGGATGAATCATGTGGGATGTATTCAAGATTCGCATACAGTTTTATAGCGACAACTGTGTGCGCCCTTACATCGAATCACACACAGTCGAGGAAAAGTAAATGTGTGTGATTGTCTACTTCTACAATCGTGAACTATTTGTGATGGGTCGCGCACAAACGAGTAGGATACTGTATATGCATCTTGGCTCCCTATCCCCGATGGTTTCTGGGTCGTGTGGGAAGGACCCCCTATCGCTCACACTCACTTGGCGATGGTTCCAAATGCTGTCGCGGAAAGGGGTTAAAAACCGTTTGTATATAGCACCTCGCTGTACCAGTGTGACATAGGTGCTAGCGTGAGTGCTATTCCTTTTACCGTATATCAAGAAATTATGAATGATATAACACCCGCTGAAATAGAAGACATATATGTTACTATTAAACTTGCTAATAGAGACACCATCACACCACTTGGGATTGTTAGAGATGTTGAAGTCTTTTGCGGGAAAATAAAATATCCTACTAATTTTCTTGTTCTTGGTTCCCCACAAGATGATTTTTGTCCCATTATCTTTGGTAGACCTTTCCTAAACACCGTTAATGCTAAAATAGATTGTGAGAAACAAACCGTCGGTGTTAGTTTTGGTGATGAGTCTCATGAGTTTAATTTTTCTAAGTTTAGTAGAAAGCATCATAAGAAAGAATTACCTAGTAAGGATGAAATAATTGGTCTTGCTTCTATTGTCGTGCCTCCTACTGATCCACTAGAACAATATTTGCTAGACCATGAAAATGATATGCATATGCATGAAATAAATGAGATAGATAAAATTTTCTTTGAACAACGACCTCTGCTTAAAAACAATTTGCCTATTGAAACTTTAGGAGATCCTCCTCCACCTAAAGGTGATCCTGTGTTTGAATTAAAACAATTTCCAGACACTTTGAAATATGCTTATCTTGATGAGAAAAAGATATATCCTATTATTAGTGCTAACCTTTCAGAACATGAAGAAGAAAGATTATTGAAGGTTCTGAAGAAGCACCGAGCTGCCATTGGATATACTCTTGATGATCTTAAGGGCATTAGTCCCACTCTCTGTCAAAAGATTAATATGGAACCTGATGCTAAACTTGTTGTTTATCACCAAAGACGTTTAAATCCTAAAATGAAAGAAGTGGTAAGAACTGAAATATTAAAGCTTCTGGAAGCAGGTATAATCTATCCCATAGCTGATAGTAGATGGGTAGGTCCCGTTAATTGTTTCCCTAAGAAGGGAGGTATTACTGTTGTTCCTAATGATAAAATGAACTTATTCCACAAAGAATTGCCACTGGTTATATAATGGTAATTGATTTTAGAAAATTAAATAAAGCTACTAGAAAAGATCATTACCCTCTACCTTTTATTGATCAAATGCTAGAAAGGCTATCTAAGCACACACACTTTTGCTTTCTTGATGGATATTATGGTTTTTCTCAAATACCTGTTTCGCAACCTGATCAAGAGAAAACCACCTTTACTTGTCCTTTTGGAACTTATGCTTATAGACGTATGCCTTTTGGTTTATGTAATGCACCTGTTACCTTTCAAAGATGTATGACTGCTATATTCTCTGTCTTTTCTGAAAAGATTGTTGAGGTTTTCATGGATGATTTTTCTGTTTACGAAACTTCTTTTGATGATTGCTTAAGCAACCTTGATCGAGTTTTGCAGAGATGGGAGCAAACTAATCTTGTCTTGAATTGGGAGAAGTGTCACTTTATGGTTAATGAAGGTATTGTCTTGGGACATAAAATTTCTGAACGAGGAATTGAGGTGGACAAAGCTAAAGTTGATGCAATTGAGAAAATGCCATGTCCTAAAGATATCAAAGGTATTCGTAGTTTCCTCGGTCATGCTGGTTTCTATAGGAGATTTATTAAAGACTTCTCTAAAATTTCTAGGCCTCTTACAAATCTTTTACAAAAGGATGTTCCATTTATTTTTTGATTTTTGTGTAGAAGCCTTTGAAACACTTAAGAAAGCCTTGATTTATGTACCTATTGTTCAACCACCTGATTGGAACTTGCCTTTTGAAATTATGTGTGATGCTAGTGATTATGCTGTTGGTGCTGTTCTAGGACAAAGAGTTGATAAGAAATTAAATGTTATTCATTATGCTAGCAAAACTCTAGTGTTTGCTTGCGATAAATTCAGATCTTACATTGTTGATTCTAAAGTGATTGTTCACACTGATCATGCTGCTATAAAATATCTTATGGAAAAGAAAGATGCTAAACCTAAACTCATTAGGTGGGTTCTCTTGCTACAAGAATTTGACTTACATATCACTGATAGAAAGGGAGCTGAGAACCCCATAGCTGATAACTTGTCTAGGCTAGAAAATATTCTTGATGACCCACAACCCATTAATGATAATTTTCCCTATGAGCAATTAGCTGCAATAAATGTATCTCATAACGCTCCTTGGTATGTTGACTATGCTAATTATATTGTTGCTAAATATTTACCACCTAGCTTCACATACCAACAAAAGAAAAAAATTCTTCTATGATTTACGACATTACTTTTGGGATGACCCACATCTTTATAAACAAGGAGTAGATGGTATTATTAGATGTTGTGTACCTGAGCATGAACAGGGAGAAATCCTACGGAAATGTCACTCCGAAGCTTATGGAGGGCATCATGCGGGAGACAGAACTGCTCACAAGGTATTGCAATCTGGATTTTATTGGCATATTCTCTTCAAGGATGCCCGGAAGTTTGTTTTATCTTGTGATGAATGTCAAAGAATTGGTAATATTGGTAAGCATAAGGAAATGCCTATGAATTATTCACTTGCTGTTGAACCATTTGATGTTTGGGGTTTTGATTATATGGGACCTTTTCCTTCCTCTAATGGGTATACTCATATTTTGGTTGTTGTTGATTATGTTACTAAGTGGGTAGAAGCTATTCCAACTAGTAGTGCTGACCACAACACCTCTATTAAAATGCTTAAGGAAGTTATTTTCCCAAGGTTTGGAGTCCCTAGATATTTAATGACTGATGGTGGTTCACACTTTATTCATGGTGCTTTCCGTAAAATGCTTGCTAAGTATGATGTTAACCATAGAACTGCATCACCTTATCATCCTCAGTCTAATGGTCAAGTTGAACTTAGCAATAGAGAAATAAAATTAATTTTACAAAAAAACTGTCAATAGGTCCCGGAAGAATTGGTCTAAGAAATTAGACGATGCACTTTGGTCTTAGAGAACAACATATAAAAATCCTATGGGTATGTCTCCTTATAAAATGGTTTATGGAAAAGCTTGTCATTTGCCTCTTAAGTTAGAAAATAAAGCATATTGGGCAATTAAAGAACTCAACTATGATTTCAAACTTGCTGGTGAAAAGAGGTTATTTGATATTAGCTCACTAGATGACTGGAGAACCCAAGCGTATGAAAATGCCAAGTTATTTAAAGAAAAGGTTAAAAGATGGCATGATAAAATGAAAGTGCAACTAATCCCTGGGTGGTTTTGGTAATTCTTAACAACATATAGCTCATTGAACTAATACTCTTTCAAGATGATCATTTTAGAAAGTTCAATGATTGGCATGGCATGGACTAGAGATGTGGACCCCTCAAAATGCTGGACACATATTGGCAAAAGCTCAAGACTCTACATTTTCATTTTAGTGATCCAAGATCACATTGAGTCCATAGGAAAAGCCAATACTATTAAAAGGGGATGAGGTGTTGCTTAATGGCTTGCTTACTCAAAATGCTTAGTGATATGCTCCAAAAGCCCTCAACCACTTTCTCAATTCCACATATGTCCTAAACCTAAAGTCAAACTCGACCCCACCGATTTGATCTATCCGGCGCCACCGAGTTCATTTGTCATAGCCATAGCCAGAAACCCTAATCAGTTCGGTCTCACTGATAGGGATCTCGATCTCACTGAGATGGGATTTCAAACTCTCTGTTTCCCTTCGTAATGTTTCGGTCTAACCGAAATGAGCAATCGGTCCCACCGAGTTCGCAATGCAAACTCTGTGTTTCCTTTTCGTAACATTTCGGTCTCACCGAAATGAGCGATCGGTCCCACCGAGTTTGCCTGACCAACTCTCTGTTTGCCTATTACCGAAATCGGTCTCACCGAGTTCATGTGGTCGGTCTCACCGAGATCAAGTTATTCCCTAACCCTAGCACATCGGTCCCACCGAGTTGATCATGTCAGCCCCACCAAAAATCCTAACGTTCACATTTTGAACTAAATCGGTCTGACCGAGTTTCACTATTTGGTCCCACCGAGTTTGGCAAATTGTGTGTAACGGTTAGATTTTGTGTGGAGGCTATATATACCCCTCCACCCTTCCTCCATTCAAGGGGAGAGCCATCAGAACGTGCCTACACTTCCAGCATTCATTTTCTGAGAGAGAACCACCTACTCATGTGTTGAGACCAAGACATTCCAATCCAACCACAAGAATCTTGATCTCTAGCCTTCCCCAAGTTGCTTTCCACTCAAATCATCTTTCCACCATAGCCAAATCTGCGAGAGAGAGTTGAGTGTTGGGGAGACTATCATTTGAAGCACAAGAGCAAGGAGTTCATCATCAACACACCATCTATAACCTTTTGGAGAGTGGTGTCTCCTAGATTGGTTAGGTGTCAGTTGGGAGCCTCCATCAAGATTGTGGAGTTGAACCAAGGAGTTTGTACGGGAAAGGAGATCGCCTACTTCATGAAGATCTACCCTAGTGAGGCAAGTCCTTCATGGGCGATGGCTGATGTCTACTACACAACCTTCTTCTTGTAGACGTTGTTGGGCCTCCAAGTGCAGAGGTTTGTAGGACAGTAGCAAATTTCCCTCAAGTGGATGACCTAAGGTTTATCAATCCGTGGGAGGCGTAGGATGAAGATGGTCTCTCTCAAACAACCCTGCAACCAGATAACAAAGAGTCTCTTGTGTCCCCAACACACCCAATACAATGGTAAATTGTATAGGTGCACTAGTTCGGCGAAGATATGGTGATACAAGTGCAATATGGATGGTAGATATAGGTTTTTGTAATCTGAAAATATAAAAACAGCAAGGTAACTAATGATAAAAGTGGGCACAAACGGTATTGCAATGCTTCGAAACAAGGCCTAGGGTTCATACTTTCACTAGTGCAACTTCTCTCAACAAGGATAACATAATTAGATCATATAACTATCCCTCAACGTGCAACAAAGAGTCACTCCAAAGTCACTAATAGCGGAGAACAAACGAAGAGATTATTGTAGGGTACGAAACCACCTCAAAGTTATTCTTTCCGATCAATCCATTGGGCTATTCCTATAAGTGTCACAAACAACCCTAGAGTTCGTAGTAAAATAACACCTTAAGACACAAATCAACCAAAACCCTAATGTCACCTAGATACTCCAATGTCACCTCAAGTATCCGTGGGTATGATTATACGATATGCATCACACAATCTCAGATTCATCTATTCAACCAACACAAAGAACTTCAAAGAGTGCCCCAAAGTTTCTACCGGAGAGTCAAGACGAAAACGTGTGCCAACCCCTATGCATAGATTCCCAAGGTCACGGAACCCACAAGTTGATCACCAAAACATAGATCAAGTGAATCAATAGAATACCCCATTGTCACCACGAGTATCCCACGCAAGACATACATCAAGTGTTCTCAAATCCTTAAAGACTCAATCCGATAAGATAACTTCAAAGGGAAAAAATCAATCCATTACAAGAAGATAGAGGGGGAGAAGCATCATAAGATCCAACTATAATAGCAAAGCTCGCGATACATCAAGATCGTGCCATATCAAGAACACGAGAGAGAGAGAGAGAGAGAGATCAAACACATAGCTACTGGTACATACCCTCAGCCCCGAGGGTGAACTACTCCCTCCTCGTCATGGAGAGCGCCAGGATGATGAAGATGGCCACCGGTGATGGATCCCCCCTCCGGCAGGGTGCTGGAACAGGGTCCCCATTGGTTTTTGGTGGCTACAGAGGCTTGCGGCGGTGGAACTCCCGGTCTAGGTTTCTTTCTGGGGGGTTCTGTATTTATAGGAATTTTCGGCGGCGGTCTCACGTCAGGGGGGTATCCGAGTCATCCACGAGATAGGGGGGCGCGCCCAGGGGGGTAGGGCGCGCCCTCCACCCTCATGGATGGCTCGGGACTCTTCTGGCCCAACTCTTTTACTCCGGAGGCTTCTTTTGGTCCAGAAAAAATCATCAAAAATTGGCACGTCAATTGGACTCCGTTTGGTATTCCTTTTTTGTAAAACTCAAAAAACAAGGAAAAAACAGAAACTGGCACTGGGCTCTAGGTTAATAGGTTAGTCCCAAAAATCATATAAAACATCATATAAATGCATATAAAACATCCAAGATGGATAATATAATAGCATGGAACAATCAAAAATTATAGATACGTTGGAGACGTATCAAGCATCCCCAGGCTTAATTCCTGCTCGTCCTCGAGTAGGTAAATGATAAAAACAGAATTTTTGATGTGGAATGCTAACTAACATATTTTTCAATATAATCTTCTTTATTGTGGCAAGAATATTCAGATCCATAAGATTCAAAAAAAAAGTTTAATATTGACATAAAAATAATAATACTTCAAGCATACTAACAAAGCAATCATGTCTTCTCAAAATAACATGGCCAAAGAAAGCTATCCCTACAAAATCATATAGTCTGGCTATGCTCTATCTTCATCACACAAAATATTTAAATCATGCACAACCCCGATGACAAGCCAAGCAATTGTTTCATACTTTTGATGTTCTCAAACTTTTTCAATCTTCACGCAATACATGAGCGTGAGCCATGGACATAGCACTATAAGTGGAATAGAATGGTGGTTGTGGAGAAGACAAAAAGGGAGAAGATAGTCTCACATCAACTAGGCGTATCAACGGGCTATGGAGAATGCCCATTAATAGATATCAATGTGAGTGAGTAGGGATTGCCATGCAACGGATGCACTAGAGCTATAAGTGTATGAAAGCTCAAAAAGAAACTGAGTGGGTGTGCATCCAACTCGCTTGCTCACGAAGACCTAGGGCATTTTGAGGAAGCCCATGATTGGAATATACAAGCCAAGTTCTATAATGAAAGATTCCCACTAGTATATGAAAGTGACAACATAGGAGACTCTCTATCATGAAGATCATGGTGCTACTTTGAAGCACAAGTGTGGTAAAAGGATAGAAGCATTGCCCCTTCTCTCTTTTTCTCTCGTTTTGTTTTTGTTTTTTTGGGCCTTCTCTTTTTTATGGCCTCTTTTTTCTCCTTTTTTTATTTTTCGTCCGGAGTCTCATCCCGACTTGCGGGGGAATCATAGCCTCCATCATCCTTTCCTCACTGGGACAATGCTCTAATAATGAAGATCATCACACTTTTATTTACTTACAACTCAAGAATTACAACTCGATACTTAGAACAAGATATGACTCTATATGAATGCCTCCGGCGGTATACCAGGATGTGCAATGATTCAAGAGTGACATGTATGAAAGAATTATGAAGGTGGCTTTGCCACAAATACGATGTCAACTACATGATCATGCAAAGCAATATGACAATGATGGAGCGTGTCATAATAAACGAAACGGTGGAAAGTTGCATGGCAATATATCTCGGAATGGCTATGGAAATGCCATAATAGGTAGGTATGGTGGCTGTTTTGAGGAAGGTATATGGTGGGTGTATGGTACCGGTGAAAGTTGCGCGGCACAAGAGAGGCTAGCAATGGTGGAAGGGTGAGAGTGTGTATAATCCATGGACTCAACATTAGTCATAAAGAACTCACATACTTATTGCAAAAATCTATTAGTTATCGAAACAAAGTACTACGCGCATGCTCCTAAGGGGATAGATTGGTAGGAAAAAACCATCGCTCGTCCTTGACCGCCACTCATAAGGAAGACAATCAATAAATAAATCATGCTCTGACTTCATCACATAACGGTTCACCATACGTGCATGCTACGGGAATCACAAACTTTAACACAAGTATCTCTCAAATTCACAACTACTCAACTAGCATGACTCTAATATCACCATCTTCATATCTCAAAACAATCATAAAGAATCAAACTTCTCATAGTATTCAATGCACCTTATATGAAAGTTTTATTATATCCCTCTTGGATGCCTATCATATTAGGACTAAATTTATAACCAAAGCAAATTACCATGCTATTCTAAAAGACTCTCAAAGTAATATAAGTGAAGCATGAGAGTTCATCTATTTCTTCAAAATAAAACCATCGTCGTGCTCTAAAAAGATATAAGTGAAGCACTAGAGCAAATGACAAACTACTCCAAAAGATATAAGTGAAGATGTGACGCCCTCGATTCAATCGTACAGTAATCATACACGCAAATGTGTATGATCAAGATCAAGGACTCACGGGAAGATATCACAACACAACTCTAGACACAAATTAAAAATAATACAAGCTTTATATTACAAGCTAGGGGCCTCGAGGGCTCGAATACGTAAGCTCGAATACACAAGAGTCAGTGGAAGCAACAATATCTGAGTACAGACATAAGTTAGACTAGTTTGCCTTAAGAAGGCTAGCACAAAAGCAACATCGATCGAAAAGGCAAGGCCTCCTGCCTGGGAGCCTCCTAACTACTCCTGGTCGTCGGCGGTCTCCACGTAGTAGTAGCCACCCTCAGTGTAGTAGTAATCGTTGGTGGTGACATCTGGCTCCTGGACTTCGCCATCTGGTTGCGTCATCCGAGAAGAATGGAAAAGGGGGAAAAGAGGGAGCAAAGCAACCGTGAGTACTCATCCAAAGTACTCGCAAGCAAGGATCTACACTACATATGCATCGGTGTCAATGAAATGGGTAGTATCTGTGGACTGAACTGCAGAATGCCAGAAGAGAAGGGGAAAAGCCTAGCCTATCGAAGACTAGCATCTTCAAGCAGCTTCAAGCATCTTGCAGCATCAGAAGAGATAAGAGTAGCATAAAGTAAAGAAGTAGTAGTGTCATCAACCTCACCCAGAGATCCTTCCTCGACTCCCTACGAGAAAGCAATCCCAGAGCCATACTATCCAGTTCTCATCTTAGGTGTCAAGTTCTAGTTGTATCGATCGGGATACAACTCCAAGTGTCTGTTACCGTAGGACAGGCTATCGATAGATGTTTTCTTCCCTGCAGGGGTGCACCAACTTAAATCACGCTCGATTAACTCCGGCCGGACACACTTTCCTGGGTCATGCCTGGCCTCGGCCAAACGATACGCCGCAACCCGACCTAGGCTTAATAGAGAGGTCAGCACACCGGACTAAACCTATGCCCCCAGGGGTCTTGGGCCATCGCTCCGGGAACTCCTGCATGTTGCGAGGGTGGCCTGTGAGTAGACCTAGCTACCTCCCTAAAAAGGCAGGTGCTTACGCAGTCCAACCCGGCGCGCGCCGCTCAGTCGCATGACGTCTATTAAGCTTTGGCTGAAGCATACGACGCAGAACGCCCATACTATGCCCACGTGATGGTTAGTGCTATCAGGCCAGAGGCCCCTCGGATCAAATATCCACATCGTAGTGGATTAGGAGCACGCGGTAACAAGCAGAGACTCACGATCGATGTGACCCCGTCGCCCCGTCTCGAGGACTTGCGGCAAGGGCTAAGAATGCCCGGCCACGCCTCGTAATTATCTCGCGGGCACCCCCCCCCCCCCCCCCCCCCCCCCCCCCCCCCCCCCCCCCCCCCCCCCCCCCCCCCCCCCCCCCCCCCCCCCCCCCCCCCCCCCCCCCCCCCCCCCCCCCCCCCCCCCCCCCCCCCCCCCCCCCCCCCCCCCCCCCCCCCCCCCCCCCCCCCCCCCCCCCCCCCCCCCCCCCCCCCCCCCCCCCCCCCCCCCCCCCCCCCCCCCCCCCCCCCCCCCCCCCCCCCCCCCCCCCCCCCCCCCCCCCCCCCCCCCCCCCCCCCCCCCCCCCCCCCCCCCCCCCCCCCCCCCCCCCCCCCCCCCCCCCCCCCCCCCCCCCCCCCCCCCCCCCCCCCCCCCCCCCCCCCCCCCCCCCCCCCCCCCCCCCCCCCCCCCCCCCCCCCCCCCCCCCCCCCCCCCCCCCCCCCCCCCCCCCCCCCCCCCCCCCCCCCCCCCCCCCCCCCCCCCCCCCCCCCCCCCCCCCCCCCCCCCCCCCCCCCCCCCCCCCCCCCCCCCCCCCCCCCCCCCCCCCCCCCCCCCCCCCCCCCCCCCCTCGACGTAGTCGGTCACAGGGGCAGCATCAGTCTCGGGGTCTACCGGAGAGAAGAGGGGGAAGAAATAGTAAATACAGAGCAAACAGATGCATCACTAAGCATGACATGAGGAAACGCGGTGCTAGGGGTGTTTTAACGCAGGGCTACACGATACCGGCGAAGGGGGATAACATCCAGGAAAGTTTTCCCGAAGTTTGGCATTTTCGGACAGACGAACTGGAGAGGAAAGGTTCGATGTTCGCTATGCTAGGGACGTGTGGCAGACAAACGGATCGCGAAATCAGATTTGTCTCGTCTTTCTGAGCAACTTTCATGTAGAAAACTTTTTCATCCGAGTTACGGATTATTTTATATGATTTTTCAAAGATTTAAGCATTATCTGAATTTCCTGGATTTATTTTAAATTCGAAAATACCAGACATAAAGGCTGCATGCACCCGGTGCAGTGCACCTAGTGAGGCTGACCAGTGGGTCCAGCCAACCGCTGACTCAGCAGTTGACTGGTCCACGTTTGACCAGTCAACTGGTCCGGTGGGACCCGCGTGTTAGTGACCCAATTTTAACAGAGTTTTATTTAACCTTTAAACGACCGGGTTAACTATGCAGCGGGCCCCACAGTCAGCGACATGGGGTTAGTTAATAGCGCCATTTACTGCTAATGATGGTGCCACGTCAGCGACGACACCGGCGACGAGGCCGAGCTCCGGCGACGGCCGTCCGGCCGATTCCGGCGATGGCTGCACGCGCGGGCGGGACCATTGGCAAGCTGGGGCTCTCGCTCTTCGGATGGTGGCCGCGGGGCCTGCTGGGGCGGCCGAAATCGAGCACGGCGGCAAGAGGTAGCGGCGGGGCAGTGGCGGCGGCTAGAAGCGGGCGAGCATCCGGGGCGATGCGCAACAGGGGAGGGCGCGCGCGGCAGGGCAGCTCTGGCTGGCGCGGGCGGCTATGCACGCGGCAGGGAGGCTAGGCGGGGGCCGCGGCTAGAGCAGTGCGGACACGACGCACGCGACGGCGCACGGGCACAAGCAGTAGGCGGCGCAGGCGAGCAACGGCAGCGCAGCAGCTAGTGGCAGAAAGAGGAGAGCGGGGGCACGCAAACGGGCGCGGACAGGCGCCGTGCGCGACGGGGCTAGCGGGGCGGCCGGCGGCGGCAGAGGCAAGCGGCAACGGCAGCAACAACGCAGGAGTAGCAGCCGCACACACGCATGTACGCGTACACAGGGGGTTCGGGCATGACGGTGATGGCGGCCTACAGCGTCTACGACAATAGATCAAGGACGGGAAGGGGGGAATCGGTGGAGAGGCTCACTGCGGTGCTCGTGGACAAGGTCGGGAAGCGCGGGGGTAGCCGGATGCGTTGAGCTCGTCGACGGGAGGCGGCGGCCGCAGCGGGGAACCAGCTCGATGCCGAGCGTACGGCGCGGTCCTGCTTGATTCAAGGCGCGTAGACGAAGGAGTCAGCGATGAGGAAGCTCCTCAACATCCTCCCAAGCTCCGGGGAGCACGGTGGCCGCGGGATCGACGGATCCATGGTGACGTGTGGTTTGGCCTCGAGCGAGGGAGGAGAGATCGAGACGAGGGGGGAACTGGGGGAGCTAGGGTTTGACCAAGAGGGGGGTGCGGCCTCAAGTAGCGCTAGGAGGGTCGGGATGGCCGGCACGTGGACGATCCGGCCATGGACGCGCGGGCAACGGCCACGACGCCATGGATGAAACAGGGGAAGGAGATAAGATGGGGGAGTTGGGCTGGGCCTCCCCGTAGCCATAGAGCCCAAGTGCACAGTAGTTTCTTGCTCCTTTTCTTTTCTCTTTTATGTATTTCAGTTAGCCACTGTTTGTATTTATTTGAGTGACAAAAATGAACTTAGTCAAACTTGAAATTTGGCACACAATTCAAGAACAACATTGTGGTGTTGCATAAAAAGTTTTAGAGCCAACGAAATTGTTCAAGTATTTTAGAAATTGAATAGGTTAATTAATATGTTGCTGGACCACTTTATATTTCCCTAGGGATTAAATGGTGAGCCAAATGATGTTGATTTCTACATGATAATTAGTTAGTGAATATTTGCAACTCAGCAACCATTTTTGTTTTACCATTTGAAGGAATAAGTATTTGACTTGTTTTGGAAGTTGAATTTGATACGTGTTTGAACCAAAGTAAGATTATCAACAATAATTGCGATGACTCGGCACCATTAACAAGGGGTTACTGTAGCTTAATTATCCGGGCGTTACAAATCTCCTCCACTACAAGAAATCTCGTCCCGAGATTTATGGGGTGGAGTAAGGGGGAAAGACTCGGGAAGGAAAGAGCTCAACACAAGATAGGTACCAGGGGGCTATCTCAGTGAACGTGGCATAGAGGCATCTAGAGATTTGAAATTCAAGAAAGTCATCGAGAGCAAGGTATGAAGGTGCAATAAGAAGTTTCAAGTGGGTAGGCAACCGTTCGTTGCCTGAAATAGAGGGTGAATGGGATTCAGAGCAATGGGAATAAGTATTGCGTCTGATACCAGAATAGATCACTAGGTAGGTGGCTCGTGATTTACATACGAAGCCAAGCGCGAGGAACAATTTTGGAAAATAGGGATGTACAAGAGAGTCAGGTTTCGATCCTGTAGAACTGTGGGTATGGGCCCACCATGTGGGTTGAAAGCAGGAAGGGCGCTAACATTTTTCACGGTCATGATAGCAAGGCAGGTCAGAGGACAACCTGTCAGTTATGTTGGCAACAACATTGGTACCAAGGGCGAGGGATGAAGAGAACTATTTTCCTACTCGTTAAGACGAGGCGGACCAATAGGCAAAGTTCTCGTCCATCGGCGGCTACCGGAATGTCATCAACAATAGTAACAGTGTCTTGCTGACAGAGTTACACCAAGGCGTTACATAAGCAGGGAATTATTGCTGCTTAGATTATATAGACGACAAGGAAGGTTAAACAAACCAATGGAAAGGAAAATGTGATTATACCCAAGTATAAGGGGTATATCTTTCACAAGAACAAGTAGAGCAGGATATACCTGATAGGACAGCAAGTAGATATGCAGGAATGTCGTCGATGTTAACACAAATCATCAAGGGGGCAAGGATGGTATTTCTCATCATGAATTCGATTCATAACCTGGAAGAGCTCAGAATGTTGATGATAATCATGACACATTTGTCGAGAGATTTCATGAATACGTAATCGATCAGCGATGACATCAAGTCAAAGGAATGATGAAGCGAAAGGTTATTCGAACTACGGGTATGACACAAGCTCGAAATCAAGCTTGTTGTTCAAGGCGAAATGATATGACGAGGAAGATCGACGTAGCCTTAGCTCATCGTCGAAGATTGTGCTCCGGGAAGAAAGGACCAGCTAGCACAGTTAAAATTTAGCACGATAATGATATAGTTGATCAGGCTAGGAATGACTTGAAGGATTATTAAACTCGTAAGCAACGAAAATTTCTTAAGAGTTATAGAATCAGAGTGCGGAATCAATTCACTTATCAGCATTCTCGAGTGACTAATAACTCAGAACCCGGGGAAATCTGAAATCGGTGAGAAGCAATACTAGATGAAGACTCATAGGAAGCAACATAGTTCTTTGTTATTCTCAAGATACCAGAGGATAATACTCGAAGAAATATCAAAATAGAGGTTGTGGAGATGTATTGATCTGCAGAAGACAGGTGCTTTAAGTCTGCGAATTGGAATCAAAGGGGAACAATCATGGTCAGAACGACGGTTGCAAAGGACCAAGCATAGATACCAGATGAACATATAACAAGGGGATTATTACTATCACAAGAAGCTTCCATGATAAGTTCCACATCGGATCCATGGGCATGAACACAAAGTTCAAGGTCGACTCCCACTTCTTCAATGCATAACCTTCCATTCACTTCTTGCTTTCGATGAAGTTGTAGTGTTGAAATTATATCTGGTAAAACACCAGAATAGTATGACTCGTGAAAACTCTCGGGTTCACACGGATTAGGGAAGGCATAGGTTCAACCCATAGTGGCATCTTAGGAACATATACCGCAAGCTTCAAGAGTACATATCAACAGCTCAAAAGCAGAGCATGGTTGGCCAAATCAGATAATAGGATTTACCCATGGCATTATGTATCAGGGAAATACTTCTCAAGGTTTTTTTGTATTCAAAGGACACTGTCGGATGATAATTCAACAAAGGATCTGGTGGTCCATAAGGGATCTAATGTGAGCATCGGTACTCAACCAGAAGAAGAAAGAATGCAAGGAGATCAGATTATAGAAACAACTGACTAATTCAAAGCTCAAATGTAACGGAATTACGAATTCCAAATCGGGGGATCAGAAGAAGAGGCTTTGATCAAAGACAAGTAAGTTGAATAGTCATAGATCGACAATCAATCAAGGTTTGATTTGTCGAACACCAGCTCATGTCCGGGGTGACATCTGAGCCGAAGGGAATAATTATAACTGTGATTGATGATTGCAAGCATTCACAAACATATCGAAACATAGGGTATTCATGTGGAAAAGGAGCTGCAAGGAAGCAGGCACAAAGGATTCTCGGAACAATAGAGAGAATTTCGAGGCATCTCGTAATAACAAGAGCAACGGGAACGAATGTAAGAATGGCAATGGTATGTAGTTATCCATAGGGGTTGACGATGGAAGGGAACTGCAAACGCGATGAGCACAAGTTATTGGGATAACATCGGAGAGTATCTTCGGGGTCTTCTGATGAATAAAGCCATCATCTGGAATAAAGTGGCTCTCCGAGAGGAAGTGGTTACGAGATCCTAGTGTTAGAGTTAGCAAAATCATTTAACCTGAATAGAAGAGAGATCAGAATCCTAGAGTATGGACGAGGAATAAAAGATCCTAATACCACACAATGGCGACGTGGGCCCGTAAGACACACAACCATGTTAGTAAAAGTTTTGTAGGGACTAGGACTTCGGCCAAGGAGTTGGAAGGGGGCTACCTACAGGCAGTCGGCTCTGATACCAACTTGTGACGCCCTCGATTCAATCATACAGTAATCATACACGCAAATGTGTACGATCAAGATCAAGGACTCACGGGAAGATATCACAACACAACTCTAGACACAAATTAAAAATAATACAAGCTTTATATTACAAGCCAGGGGCCTCGAGGGCTCGAATACGTAAGCTCGAATACACAAGAGTCAACGGAAGCAGCAATATGTGAGCACAGACATAAGTTAGACAAGTTTGCCTTAAGAAGGCTAGCACAAAAGCAACATCGATCGAAAAGGCAAGGCCTCCTGCCTGGGAGCCTCCTAACTACTCCTGGTCGTCGGCGGTCTCCATGTAGTAGTAGGCACCCTCGGTGTAGTAGTAATCGTCGGTGGTGATATCTGGCTCCTGGACTTCGCCATCTGGTTGTGTCATCCGAGAAGAATGGAAAAGGGGGAAAAGAGGGAGCAAAGCAACCGTGAGTACTCATCCAAAGTACTCGCAAGCAAGGATCTACACTACATATGCATCGGTGTCAATGAAATGGGTAGTATCTGTGGACTGAACTGCAGAATGCCAGAAGAGAAGGGGAAAAGCCTAGCCTATCGAAGTCTAGCATCTTCAAGCAGCTTCAAGCATCTTGCAGCATCAGAAGAGATAAGAGTAGCATAAAGTAAAGCAGTAGTAGTGTCATCAACCTCACCCAGAGATCCTTCCTCGACTCCCTACGAGAAAGCAATCCCAGAGCCATACTATCCAGTTCTCATCTCAGGTGTCAAGTTCTAGTTGTATCGATCGGGATACAACTCCAAGTGTCCGCTACCGTAGGACAAGCTATCGATAGATGTTTTCTTCCCTGCAGGGGTGCACCAACTTACCCACCACGCTCAATTAACTCCGGCCGGACACACTTTCCTGGGTCATGCCCAGCCTCAGCCAAACGATATACCGCAACCCGACCTAGGTTTAATAGAGAGGTCAGCACGCTGGGCCATCGCCCCGGGAACTCCTGCACGTTGCGAGGGCGGCCTGTGAGCAGACCTAGCTACCTCCCTAAAAAGGCAGGTGCTTACGCAGTCCAACCCGGCGCGCGCCGCTCAGTCGCATGACGTTTATTAAGCTTTGGCTGAAGCATACGACGCAGAACACCCATACTATGCCCATGTGATGGTTAGTGCTATCAGGCCAGAGGCCCCTCGGATCAAATATCCACATCGTAGTGGATTAGGAGCACGCGGTAACGAGCAGAGACTCACGATCGATGTGACCCCGTCGCCCCGTCTCGAGGACTTGCGGCAAGGGCTAAGAATGCCCAGCCACGCCTCGTAATTATCTCGCGGGCACCTTCCAGGTCAACCCAACTCCACATCACTCGCAATTAAGCTCGCACGGGTACCCCTCAGGGCCGACCCGTCTTTAGTAACATGGTTCAGTGTAAAGTCATAGTAGCCATAGTAACCGTGTGTCTAACACCAAGGGGGAAACCTGAGGAATCACCCTCGACGGATTCCCACTCGATGTAACCATCAAGGTGGACTTGGAGGAATCACCCTCGTTGGTCCACACTTGAGGGGTTGCACGACAGAGTTATTATCGGGAGTGGTCAAGGAGGAATCACCCTCGATGACCACGACCGAATAGCTACACTACAGGGTTAACATCAGAAGTGCTGATGAGGTCTCACCCTCGGCACTCGATAGTAACCCAGTAGTGTCGAGCAACTAAGGGGAAAGTGATGTGCGATGCCGAGGCCTGGTCTTCGATCCCGTTGATCGGGTCTTCTGATAATCCAGCGGGGC
Source organism: Thinopyrum obtusiflorum (assembly GCA_036873465.1). Classification (NCBI taxonomy): domain Eukaryota; kingdom Viridiplantae; phylum Streptophyta; class Magnoliopsida; order Poales; family Poaceae; genus Thinopyrum; species Thinopyrum obtusiflorum. The sequence continues at coordinate 52,733 of JAAAWM010011794.1, read as the reverse complement.
AGTTGGGACAATGTGGGGGTCTCTGATGGGTCTCTACCCAGCCTATACTAAACAGTTTAGGATAAGCAGGTAAGGTACAACAGCAGGTACAAAAACAGGCTATGCATCAGAACCCCCCCCCCCCCCCCCCCCCCCCCCCCCCCCCCCCCCCCCCCCCCCCCCCCCCCCCCCCCCCCCCCCCCCCCCCCCCCCCCCCCCCCCCCCCCCCCCCCCCCCCCCCCCCCCCCCCCCCCCCATGAGGTCTCACCCTCGGCACTCGATAGTAACCCAGTAGTGTTGAGCAACTAAGGGGAAAGTGATGTGCGGTGCCGGGGCCTGGTCTTTGATCCCGTTGATCGGGTCTTCTGATAATCCAGCGGGGCAGTCGGGACAATGTGGGGGTCTCTGATGGGTCTCTACCCAGCCTATACTAAACAGTTTAGGATAAGCAAGTAAGGTACAACAGCAGGTACAAAAACAGGCTATGCATCAGAATATGAGCAATCAAATACAGTAGCAAAATCTAATGCAAGCATGAGAGAATGGAATGGGCGATATCGGGATGATCAAAAGGGGGGGCTTGCCTGGAAGCTCTGCTGAAAAGGAAGAAGTGTCATTGTCGACGTAGTCGGTCACAGGGGCAGCATCAGTCTCGGGGTCTACCGGAGAGAAGAGGGGGAAGAAATAGTAAATACAGAGCAAACAGATGCATCACTAAGCATGGCATGACGAAATGCGGTGGTAGGGGTGTTCTAACGCAGGGCTACACGATACGGGCGAAGGGGGATAACATCCGGGAAAGTTTTCCCGAAGTTTGGCATTTTCGGACAGACGAACCGGAGAGGAAAGGTTCAATGTTCGCTATGCTAGGGACGCATGGCAGACAAACGGACCACGTATTCGGATTTGTCTTGTCTTTCTGAGCAACTTTCTTCATGTAGAAAACTTTTTCATCCGAGTTACGGATTATTTTATATGATTTTTCAAAGATTTAAGCATTATCTGAATTTCCTGGATTTATTTTAAATTTGAAAATACCAGACATAAAGGCTGCGTGCACCCGGTGCAGTGCACCTAGTGAGGCTGACCAGTGGGTCCAGCCAACTGCTGACTCAGCAGTTGACTGGTCCATGTTTGACCAGTCAACTAGTCCGGTGGGACCCGCGTGTTAGTGTCCCAATTTTAACAGAGTTTTATTTAACGTTTAAATGACCGGGTTAACTATGTAGCGGGCCCCACAGTCAGCGACATGGGGGTTAGTTAATAGCTCCATTAACTGCTAATGACGGCGCCATGTCAGCGACGAGGCCGAGCTCCGGCGACGGCCGTCCGGTCAATTCCGGCGACGGCTGCACGCGCGGGCAGGACCATTGGCAAGCTGGGGCTCTCGCTCTTCGGATGGTGGCCACGGGGCCTGCTGGGGTGGCCAGAACCGAGCACGGCGGCGAGGGTAGCGGCAGGGCAGTGGCGGCGGCTAGAAGCGGGCGAGCATCCGGGGCGAGGCGCAACAAGGGAGGGCGCACGCGGCAGGGCAGCTCTGGCGGGTGCGGGCGGCTGTGCGCGCGGCAGGGAGGCTAGGCGGGGGCCGCGGCTAGAGCAGTGCGGACACGGCACATGCGATGGTGCACGGGCACAAGCAGCAGGCGGTGCAGGCAAGCAACGGCAGCGCAGCAGCTAATGGCAGAAAGAGGAGAGCGGGGGCGCGCGAACGGGCGCGGACAGGCGCCATGCGCGACAGGGCTAGCGGGGCGGCCGCCGGCGGTAGAGGCAAGCGGCAACGGCAGCAACAACGCAGGAGTAGCAGCCACACACATGCACGTACGCGTACACAGGGGGTTCGGGCATGACGGTGATGGCGGCCTACAGCGTCTACGACGATAGATCGAGGACGGGAAGGGGGGAATCGGCGGAGAGGCTCACTGCGGTGCTCGTGGACGAGGTCGGGAAGCGCGGGGGTAGCCGGATGTGTTGAGCTCGTCGACGGGAGGCGGCGGCCGCAGCGGGGAACCAGCTCGATGCCGAGCGTACGGCGCGGTCCTGCTTGATTCTAGGCTCGTAGACGAAGGAGTCGGCAACGAGGAAGCTCCTCAACATCCTCCCAAGCTCCGGGGAGCACGGTGGCCGCGGGATCGACGGATCCATGGTGACGTGTGGTTCGGCCTCGAGCGAGGGAGGAGAGATCGAGACGAGGGGTGAACTGGGGGAGCTAGGGTTTGACCAAGAGGGGGGGTGCGGCCTCAAGTAGCGCTGGGAGGGTCGGGATGGCCGGCACGTGGCCGATCCGGCCATGGACGCGCGGGCAACGGCCACGGCGCCATGGATGAAACAGGGGAAGGAGATAAGATGGGGGAGTTGGGCTCGGCCTCCCTGTAGCCATAGAGCCCAAGTGCACAGTAGTTTCTTGCTCCTTTTCTTGTCTCTTTTATGTATTTCAGTTAGCCAATGTTCGTATTTATTTGAGTGACAAAAATGAATTTAGTCAAACTTGAAATTTGGCACACAATTCAAGAACAACATTGTGGTGTTGCATAAAAAGTTTTAGAGCCAACAAAATTGTTCAAGTATTTTAGAAATTGAATAGGTCAATTAATATGCTACAGGACCACTTTATATTTCCCTAGGGATTAAATGGTGAGCCAAATGATGTTGATTTCTACATGATAATTAGTTAGTGAATATTTGCAACTCAGCAAACATTTTTGTTTTACCGTTTGAAGGAATAAGAATTTGACTTGGTTTGGAAGTTGAATTTGATACGTGTTTGAACCAAAGTAAGATTAGCAACAGTAATTGCGATGACTCGGCACCATTAACATGGGATTACTGTAGCTTAATTATCCGGGCGTTACAGAAGATCAATGAGTAGTCGAATAATTATGCAACTATGTGAAGACTCTCTAACATTTAATAATTTCTGATCTTGGGATATTATTCAAATAACAAGTAAAACAAAATAAAACAAAATGATGCTCCAAGCAAAACACATATCATGTGGTGAATAAAAATATAGCTCCAAGTAAAGTTACCGATGAACGAAGACGAAAGAGTGGATGCCATCTGGGGCATCCCCAAGCTTAGGCTCTTGGTTGTCCTTGAATATTACCTTGGGGTGCCTTGGGCATCCCCAAGCTTAGGCTCTTTCCACTCCTTATTCCATAGTCCATCGAATCTTTACCCAAAACTTGAAAACTTCACAACACAAAACTCAACAGAAAACTCGTAAGCTCCGTTAGTATAAGAAAATAAAACCACCACTTAGGTACTGTTGTGAACTCATTCCTTTTTTATATTGGTGTAATATCTACTGTATTCCAACTTCTCTATGGTTCATACCCTCCGATACTACTCATAGATTCATCAAAATAAGCAAACAACACATAGAAAACAGAATCTGTCAAAAACAGAACAGTCTATAGTAATCTGTAACTCTTGAATACTTCTGTAACTCCAAAAATCCATCCAAATTAGGAAAACCTGAGCAATTTGTGTACCAATCCATAGCAAAAAGAATCAGATCAAAATCACATTTATGTGCATTATCAAAACTAATTTACTGGGCGCAAAAGTTTCTGATTTTCAGCAGGATCAACACAACTATCACCGTAAGCTATCCTAAAGGTCTTACTTGGCACTTTATTGAAACAAAAGCTATAAAACATGATTAATACAGTAGCTTAATCATGTGAACACACAAAAATAGTAAGGGTAAATATTGGGTTGTCTCCCAACAAGCGCTTTTCTTTAATGCCTTTTTAGCTAGGCATGACGATTTCAATGATGCTCACATAAAAGATAAGAATTGAAACATAAAGAGAGCATCATGAAGAATATGACTAACACATTTAAGCCTAACCCACTTCCTATGCATAGGGATTTTGTGAGCAAACAACTTATGGCAAGAATCAACTAGCATAGGAAAGCAAAACAAGCATAGCTTCAAGATTTTCAACACATAGAGAGGAAACTTGATATTAGTGAGAAGCCTACAAGCATATGTTCCTCCCTCATAATAATTTTCAGTAGCATCATGAATGAACTCAACAATATAACTATCACATAAAGCATTCTTTTCATAATCTACAAGCATAGAAATTTTATTACTCTCCACATAAGCAAATTTCTTCTCATTCGGAATAGTGGGAATATCATAAAAAACTCGAATACTATAAATTGTTTCCACATTGAAAGAATAATGTTCAGAAAAAGGGTAATCATAATCATGACAAGTTTTTTAAATATAATCATCACTACTTTTTATAACATAAGTATCATCACAATAATCATCATAAGTAGCAACTTTGTTCTCATCATAATCAATTGAAACCTCTTCCAAGATAGTGGAATCATTACTTCCTAAAGTTGACACTCTTCCAAACCCACTTTCATCAATATAATCATCATAAATAAGAGGCATGCTATCATGATAATAAATTTTCTCATCAAAACTTGGGGGACTAAAAATATCATCTTCATCAAACATAGCATCCCCAAGCTTGGGCCTTTGCATATCATAAGCATAATCACTCTCATCATTAATAGTATGGATAGCACCAATAGTATAGAAATTATCATCATCACAATGAGTAATAGGGGCAACATCATTCGGGAAGGGTACCTTTTTACCTTTGCTTCTCCGTCTTTTCTTTTTCTTCTTCACATTATGTGTGGGTTTAATCCTCTTTTTGGAGCTCCTTATTAATGAGATTGGTTGAATAGAAGGCTCCTCCTCGTTACCTGATTCATCATAAGAAATAATAGGAGGATATTGGGAAGTCTCTTCCCTTTCATTAGTATTCTCTTCATCTTCTATTTGTTTTCTTGTCTTTATGTAATTGGCAATATAAGGATTTTCAATGCAATTCACCGCACAATACATAAAATTTTCTTCTAGATCAAAATCAAGAACTTTATCCAGGACAAATTCTGGAAGATCATTAGTTATATGTTTCATTTGTTCATAACCCACAAGCAAACTAATTTCATTATGATGCGCAAGGGAAATCTAGTCATCACAAATTTTGGACACGATTCGATCATGAAACAATTTGCATTGAAGATTTAAATGATCACGTTCATTGCAAAGTTCAGAAGGATGGCAAAGAAATTTTAAATTTTCAGCACAAGCTTCTAGCCTCTCTTGCAACCATTTAGTTTCTAAATACTTATGCCTCTTGCAAAATCTATCTTCCCTATTTGGTGTGTGCTTGCAAGCTCTATGCACTCCACAAAAATTGACATGCTTATAAGAGACATTTTTATCATTACTAGTGCAATCATCCTTAGTACTATGGATATTCAAAGAGTTCATACTAACAAGATTGCAATCATGCTCATCATTCAAAGATTGTATGCCAAACATTTTATTGCATTCTTCTTCTAACACTTTGGCACAATTATCGGAATCCTTATTTTCACGGAAGACATTAAAAAGATGAAGCATATGAGGCAACCTCAATTCCATTTTTTTTGTAGTTTTCTTCTATAGACTAAACTATTGATAAAACAAGAAACAAAAAGATTCGATTGCAAGATCTAAAGATATACCTTCAAGCACTAACCTCCCCGGCAACGACGCCAGAAAAGAGCTTAGTTGATGGGGTGTTAGTGCCGCTTACCTAGCCTCCCCGGCAACGGCGCCACAAAAGAGCTTGATGTCTACTACACAACCTTATTCTTGTAGACGTTGTTGGGCCTCCAAGTGCAGAGGTTTGTAGGACAGTAGCAAATTTCCCTCAAGTGGATGACCTAAGGTTTATCAATCCGTGGGAGGTGTAGGATGAAGATGGTCTCTCTCAAACAACCCTGCAACCAGATAACAAAGAGTCTCTTGTGTCCCCAACACACCCAATACAATGGTAAATTGTATAGGTGCACTAGTTCGGTGAAGAGATGGTGATACAAGTGCAATATGGATGGTAGATATAGGTTTTTGTAATCTGAAAATATAAAAACAGCAAGGTAACTAATGATAAAAGTGAGCACAAACGATATTGCAATGCTTCAAAACAAGGCCTAGGGTTCATACTTTCACTAGTGCAAGTTCTCTCAACAAGGATAACATAATTAGATCATATAACTATCCATCAACGTGCAACAAAGAGTCACTCCAAAGTCACTAATAGCGGAGAACAAATGAAGAGATTATTGTAGGGTACGAAACCACCTCAAAGTTATTCTTTCCGATCAATCCATTGGGCTATTCCTATAAGTGTCACAAACAGCCCTAGAGTTCGTAGTAAAATAACACCTTAAGACACAAATCAACCAAAACCCTAATGTCACCTAGATACTCCAATGTCACCTCAAGTATCCGTGGGTATGATTATACGATATGCATCACACAATCTCAGATTCATCTATTCAACCAACACAAAGAACTTCAAAGAGTGCCCCAAAGTTTCTACCGGAGAGTCAAGACGAAAATGTTTGCCAACCCCTATGCATAGATTCCCAAGGTCACGGAACCCGCAAGTTGATCACCAAAACATACATCAAGTGAATCGATAGAATACCCCATTGTCACCACGAGTATCCCGCGCAAGACATACATCAAGTGTTCTCAAATCCTTAAAGACTCAATCCGATAAGATAACTTCAAAGGGAAAACTCAATCCATTACAAGAAGATAGAGGGGGGGAAGCATCATAAGATCCAACTATAATAGCAAAGCTCGCGATACATCAAGATCGTGCCATATCAAGAACACGAGAGAGAGAGAGATCAAACACATAGCTACTGGTACATACCCTCGACCCCGAGGGTGAACTACTCCCTCCTCGTCATGGAGAGCGCCGAGATGATGACGATGGCCACCGGTGATGGATCCCCCCTCCGGCAGGGTGCCGGAATAGGGTCCCGATTGGTTTTTGGTGGCTATAGAGGCTTGCGGCGGCGGAACTCCCGATCTAGCTTTCTTTCTAGGGGTTTCTGTATTTATAGGAATTTTTGGCGTCGATCTCACGCCAGGGGGGTCTCCGAGTCATCCACGAGATAGGGGGCGTGCCCTCCACCCTCGTGGATGGCTCGGGACTCTTCTGGCCCAACTCTTTTACTCCGGAGGCTTCTTTTGGTCCATAAAAAATCATCAAAAATTGGCACGTCAATTGGACTCCGTTTGGTATTCCTTTTCTGTAAAACTCAAAAAACAAGGAAAAAACAGAAACTGGCACTAGGCTCTAGGTTAATAGGTTAGTCCCAAAAATCATATAAAACAGCATATAAATGCATATAAAACATCCAAGATGGATAATATAATAGCATGGAACAATAAAAAATTATAGATACGTTGGAGACGTATCAATGGCCGTGGTGGGATAGACAAGGTTGCTTCTTTGTGGACCCTTCGTGGGTGGAGCCCTCCGTGGACTCGCGCAGCCATTACCCTTCGTGGATTGAAGTCTCCATCAACGTGGATGTATGATAGCACCACCTATCAGAACCACGCCAAAAATCTCCGTGTCTACATTGCGTTTGCTCCCTTAAACTCCTCCCCTTTACCTTCATATGCAATGATTTACATTCCGCTGCTATACTCTTAGAATTGCATGTGTAGGTGGATTGCTTGACTTGTGCTAAGTTGCTAAAATCTACCAAGACTTAAAATTGGAAAAGGCTAGATTTTTATTTGGTCAAGTAGTCTAATCACCCCCCCTCTAGACATACTTTCGATCCTACAAGTGGTATCAGAGCTTTGGTCTCCATTTGCCTTGATTTCCATAGCTTTGGTGATCATAGCCTTGGTTTCACAACCTAGGAGAGTATGGCGTCTAGCGAGGGAAATTACCACCGTAGAGGTCCTTACTTTGATGGTACTAATTTTGCTAGTTGGAAGCATAAGATGAAAATGCATATTTTTGGACATAACCCTGCCGTTTGGGCTATTGTGTGTATTGGCTTGCAAGGTGAATTCTTCGATGGGATAGAACCTAATCATGAAGCGACCGCGAAAGAATTGAAGATGTTGCAATACAATGCTCAAGCTTGCGATATCCTCTTCAATGGATTGTGCCCCGAAGAATTCAACAAAATCAGCCATCTTGAGAATGCAAAGGAAATTTGGGATACTTTGATTGATATGCACGAAGGTACCGACTCCGTCAAGGAATCCAAATTGGATGTGCTTCAAAGTCAGCTTGACAAGTTCAAAATGAAGGATGGCGAAGGTGTCGCTGAAATGTACTCTAGGCTTGCTCTCATCACAAATGAGATTGCCGGCTTAGGAAGTGAAGAGATGACCGACAGATTCATCATCAAGAAGATCCTAAGAGCCTTGGATGGAAAATATGATACCGTGTGCACTTTGATCCAAATGATGCCCAATTACAAAGATCTCAAGTCAACCGAAGTCATTGGAAGAATTGTTGCTCATGAGATGTCACTCAAGGATAAAGAAGAGCTTCACAATAAGTCTAGTGGTGCTTACAAAGCCTCATGTGATGCTCCTACATCATCAAGTGAGAAACAAGCCTTCAATGAAGAATTGAGCCTAATGGTGAAGAACTTCAACAAGCTCTACAAGAGTAGAAGCAAAGAAGGAACTTCCAAGTCAAGGTCCTACAATGACAAAAGATCTTCTAGTCGTGAGCATAATTTCTACAATTGTGGAAGACCCGGACACTACTCCAATGAGTGTACGGCTCCCTACAAAAGAAGAGAAGAATCACCTAAAAGGAGAAGCAAAAGAGAAGAATCACCTCCAAGGGAGAGAAGGAGTAGAGATGATCGTTATGAACGAAGAACCTCTCGCAGAAGCAAGGGTTCGGAAAAAAAGGACAAGTCATCAAGGAGCTATACAAAACGAAGACATCAAGCTCATGTTGGTGAATGGGTATCCGGTTCTGACTCTGACAACCACTCCGAGAGAAGCTATCACTCCGACTCTGAATATACTCAAGATGAAGGTGTTGCCGGTCTAGCACTTGTGTCAACCAACTCCTATGACATTTTTGATTCACCAAATGAAGGAGTTGGAAGATGCTTCATGGCTAAAGGCCCAAAGGTATCACACCCCGAGTATGTTGATTTCAATAGTGATGAAGATGATTTGCTAGGTGATGATGATTTACTTGTTGACAAAATTTGCTATTAATCATGCTAATCAAGATAAAACGAATGACAATGATAAGAAGGAGATTGAGCGTCTAACTAAAGAACTAAACACTCTTAAGTTAGCTCATGAAACTACCTTAGAAGATCATCGAGGACTCATGAGAAGCTACGCTTTGAAAAGCTCAACCTAGAGCAAGAGCATGGGTTCTTAAAAGCAATCAATGATGATCTCCGTAAGAAAAGTTCTTCTTACATTGCCAAGCATTTACTCTTGTCTACTTACATGCCACAAGTAAAATCTAGCAACAAGAGTAAGAAAGATTCTTCATTTAGTAGTAACAATAATCAAGCTAAATCCAATATTGTTGCTTCTAGTAGTTCTCTTGATTCCACTAATGATTCTCTTGGCAAAGTTACACTTGAGAAAGAAAATATCTTATTGAAGGGAATTATAGAGAAAGGTGTTTACAAGAACCTTGCCGAAAGTAAGCAATTTGAGGAAATTGTACGCAAGCAAGGAAGGCACCGGAAGAATCAAGGTGTTGGTTTTGAACGAAAGTTCAATGCCAATGGAGTTGAGCGGGAAGAAGATCAATACCCCAAGACGAAGTTTGTTCCTCAACAAAAGAAGTATGATCCTACTTCCTTCAAGGGGACACAAGCTCAAGATGATCTTCCACCACAAGACCACAAGCAAAAAGGCAAGGACAAGCTTCAAGAGGAGATTGATGCATTTGAAGAAGCTCCTAAGGCCTTGGTCAAGTGGGTTCCCAAGACTACATCAAGTACGACAACAACTCCAAGGATTCCCATCAAGTTGATGTGGATCCCGAAGAAGAAGAACTAGAGAGTTCTTGAGGGTGACTCCGCCAACATACTTCACTCATATTTATTTTGGCAATGACAAGTGCAATCAACTTCCACATCTTGCACTAGTTCAAGGAGTCACAAACCCTCTTGTTGGTAAGACAAGGGACAAGGTAATCTAATGCTTTCATGGACATCATCTTGTGTGTACTTCACTCTATGTCTATGGATATCCTTGTTTGTTCCTTGTGGGACTAACCCATGTAGGTATTGAAAGTGCAACTCACTCCAACGGATTGCTCCAAATGATCTACATCAACATTGAGCATCCACATCTTCAACATCTACATGAAGTCATCATCGACAAAACCCAAGGTTAGTTCATCCCTCTTAGGGGGGATATCACATCTAGGGGAAGCTTTACTCTAAGAATTGAGCTAAAGCAACTCTAATGGTGTGAACACAACAATGCTTTATGTAAAAGTGGTAACCCCACTTGTGCTTAAACGATGAGTATGACCTACGATCAAATGTTCTTATTTGACTCCTCAGTCAATATACTCATATATAGATGACCTAGTCATCGCCAATTGCTTGATAGATGCTAGAGTGTTTGTGCATGCTTTGCCGCATATTTCATTTGCGATCTTATTGCGTGAGCATGTTGATTGCATATTTTTCTCATTCGAGGACATCCATTTGTTGCTTTGATTGTTTGGTATTTTTCTTTGCCAAATGGATGGACAAGAATGCCTAAGAACTTTCTCTAGCTATCTATGCTTTTCTCGTCTCAAACTCTATTCATGCTACATCACAAAGTTTGATCAAGTCAGATTCGAACCCTCTGGGTGAGGAGCACTCGGAGCCATCGATTCGTCATAGACTTAAACTTCCAAAACCTCTCTGTGTATTTCGGTCTGACCGATTAATTACTTTCGGTCATACCGAGTTCATTGAGTTGATCTAGGTTTTCAATCTCGGTGCAACCGATTTGAACAATTCGGTCACACCGAGTTGCAGTAATCGCTTGCGATTCTGCATCTCGGTGCCACCGAGTCGTTCCACTCGGTCACACCGACAGGGTCGGGATATATATACCCACGGGTCAAAATTTGGAAATTCCTCCGAAACCCTTCGCCCGCGCGTATCCTGATCTGCCGACTCGGGTCTCCAGATCGTCTCCTCATCGCCAGCGACCTCCTGCCACTGTTCTCCGCCGCCGTCAACGGGAATCTTCACCACCATTGCCGCCGTAGTGAGTTCACCACCGAGTTAGGGTATGAACTCGACCCCTATGTGCAATCTTTACCTCCGATTCCTGCACGTTAATGCCATGATTCTAACCACGTATGAGATTACTCTATCCAGCAAAAAACTTCCTTTAGATTAATTTTGATTCAAAAATTTATGGTTAGGTTTCCGCCGAACTCATCTCGGACCGACCAAGTTGTAGAAATCGGTCTCACCGATTTGGCCTAGGCCATTGCACTTGTAATTTTTGGTCTGGCCGAAATTTCGAATCGGTGTGACCGAGTTCAACTCTCAGTGAAACCCTAGCAATCTCGGAGTCACCGAACTATGTCTCGGTCTGACCGATTCCACTAGTGTAGACTCCAATGTTGCTTCGGTGTCACCGAGTTTAACAAATCGGTAGCTCCGAAATGCTTTCTGTAGAAAACTAAAACTAAGTTTTTGACTCAATTGTTTTGCAAAATCTCTGCATTTTATGATGCTCATCCACTCGATCTCAACTACATCTATTCACATGGTCAGCTTTCAGTTTGCAGTGTCAGCTATGTCAGATCAAAGGGACAACCAGAACAAGTCTGAGGAGCAAGTTAACTTGAGTGAGGGCACTAGTCCCTCTGGCAGCTATGATGAGGGTAGCAGAAGCACCCCAAGCAACTTGCCCAAGGCAGCAACAAGGACAAGGAAGAAGAGAAACTCAGATTCTGAGGATGAAGATTATGTTGCTGTTGAGGAGGAGGTAAGCTCAAAGAAGAAAGTTGTCAAGAAAGAATTTGGCACAGCAGCTTCAACTAAGCCTGGTTTGCACAAGAAGGCTCCTTCCAAGAGAGTGCCCATGTCTAAGGCCAGAGCCTCAACTCTTGAAGCCTCCAAATCAACAGTTGGAGAGGCCGCTGGTGAGGGCAAGAAAAATAAGGAAAGGAAGAGAGGGAGATGGTGCAAGCGTGTTGATCCCATGGCTGAATTTGAGAAGCACTCATCTGATGAGGAAGAAGATGAAGAAGAGGATGCTGCACCAGCACCCAAAGCTCAGAAGCTGATGGGGGATGCCATCAAATTTGGGGCTGCTCCATCAAAGCCCAAGACTGCCCCCAAAGCTGCTGCTCAAGCCTCTAAGACTGCACCAAAGAGGAGCACCAGAAACATACCTGCTGTAGAAAAGAACAAGGCCCCAATGCCTGAAATGGAAGAAGAAGAGGAAGCCCAAGTGCTTAGAAAATTGAAGCCCAAGATCCTAGATCATGATGATACTCATCCAGTGGCTAAAAACATGAAGATAGGGAAGGATGCAGGTCTCAGATTGTGGAGACAGACAGATCCCTATGCCACAAGAAGAAGAACTACTGTATACTACAGGTTCCACACTAAGGAACAACAGGACTTCTATGAGACTGTGCTCCTGGATAAGAAGCCCATAGTCAGTGACATGAGATGGGTTGATTGGTCATATATTGATGACAGTGAAGATCACTTTCCTGGAGTTCATGAGAGCTTCAGAATGAATGGAGTTGACACCTTTGTGGGTCAAAAATTGACCAAGTGGAATGATGAGCTTATCATGCAGTTTTATTCAACAACTCACTTCTACCCAGATGGAAGAATTGCCTGGATGACTGAGGGTACAAGGTACCAGTCTACTATTGCTGAGTGGGCCAAGCTTATCAATGCCCCTGAAGAGCATGATGATGATACTGATGTGTATGCCAAGCCAAGGAAAGGACACAACTCCATGGCACATATGTACAAGGAGATTCCAGATGCAGCCTTGGAACATCACAAGTTTGGCTCTGTCTATTATCTTCTGTCAGGACTGCCCACAATCAATACTATCCTCAGGCACACATTGTTGCCCAAGTCTGGAGATGACAGGATGATAAGAGGGCATTCCATCAATTTGCTGCATATGTTTGATGTGCCAGAAAAGTTCAAAGTGATGACACTGACTGTAGAGACAATCAAGAGGACTACTGCTGATCAAAAGAGATCATGTGGGTATGCTCCACATATTCAGATGCTCATCAACTCCAAGATGGGCAAAGGCATATATCTGTTGGACAAAGAGCGCCTTCCCTTGAGGCCTAATTTTGAGGACAACACAGTTGTCATGGATGCTATAGATCCTACTTCAGTAGAGGCTCAAGAGAAGAGAGAAAAAGCAAAAGCAGAGAAGGCAGCCAAGATGCCAAGTGTTGAAGAGGCATCCCAAGTTTTTCTCAAGTCAAAACAAGACCAACTTGGCTATCTCATTCAGGCTACTTTGAGGATTGAGAAAGGATTGGCCACCCTGACTCAGAATCAAGAGAGTCTTGGGAGAATTTTTGAGACAAAACTTCATGACTTGGATGTCAAGGTGACAGAGATTCAGACTTCTATGGAGAAGACCCAAGAAGAGCTTGAGGATAGGAGTGACAAGACCACCATTGATGCTTATCAAAGGGTGCCTAGAAGACAGAGGTCTGCAGCAGTGCCAGTGACAGACACTAGAGCTACAACTTCAGCTCCTGCAGCCACAGCTTCAGTTGCCCCTCCAATTGCAACTCCACCAGCTCCTACAACCTCTTCAGATGCATTTTTTGCAGGACTCCTCTCCACGCCACCTCCCGAAGATCAAGCTTAGAGAGCCGCATAGCACTATGCATTTTCAAGCTTTTTGGTAACTTGTTGCCAAAGGGGGAGAAAGTGTATAGATCATAGGCTTCGTGAGAGAGAGAGCTTTGCTTCTTTTTGCTACTTATTTGTTTGCTTGCTTGGATGATACTCTATGGTTGTGTGTGTGAGATACTTGTATGGTCATGTGTTTGATCATATCATACTTTAATGTTTGTGCTTGGATGATGATATTCTCTATCTCTCATGTATGATCATTCACTTTGTCTTGGTGATGAGTGTATATTTCATAGTCTATCATTTTGAGCGCTCCACCAAGATGTATGTGACATGGAGAGTAACCCATGATCCTAATCGATTGTGTATTTGCATTCAAAAGCAAATTTTAAATAATGCACAAATTTAGGGGAGCTCTTGCTTATCACATACTTCTCAAAGCGACGATGTATTTCATTCTTATTATCATTTGTCGAAGCTTTGATCTATATGTTGTCATCAATTACCAAAAATGGAGAGATTGAAAGTGCAACTAATCCCTGGGTGGTTTTGGTAATTCTTAACAACATATAGCTCATTGAACTAATACTCTTTCAAGATGATCATTTCAAAAAGTTCAATGATTGGCATGGCATGGACTAGAGATGTGGACCCCCTCAAAATGCTAAGGACACATATTGGCAAAAGCTCAAGACTCTACATTTTCATTTTAGTGATCCAAGATCACATTGAGTCCATAGGAAAAGCCAATACTATTAAAAGGGGATGAGGTGTTGCTTAATGGCTTGCTTACTCAAAATGCTTAGTGATATGCTCCAAAAGCCCTCAACCACTTTCTCAATTCCACATATGTCCGACACCTAAAGTCAAACTCGGCCCCACCGATTTGATCTATCCGGCGCCACCGAGTTCATTTGTCATAGCCATAGCCAGAAACCCTAACCAGTTCGGTCTCACCAATAGGGATCTCAGTCTCATCGAGATGGGATTGCAAACTCTCTGTTTCCCTTTGTAACGTTTCGGTCTAACCGAAATGAGCGATCGGTCCCACTGAGTTCGCAATGCAAACTCTCTGTTTCCTTTTTGTAACGTTTCGATCTCACCGAAATGAGCGATCGGTCCCACCGAGTTTGCCTGACCAACTCTCTGTTTGCCTATTACTAAATCGGTCTCATCGAGTTCATGTGATCGGTCTCACCGAGATCAAGTTATGCCCTAACCCTAGCACATCGGTCCCACTGAGTTGACCATGTCGGTCCCATCGAAAATCCTAACGTTCACATTTTGAACTGAATCGGTCTGACCGAGTTTCACTATTCGGTCCCACCGAGTTTGGTAAATTGTGTGTAATGGTTAGATTTTGTGTGGAGGCTATATATACCCCTCCACCCTTCCTCCATTCGAGGGGAGAGCCATCAGAACGTGCCTACACTTCCATCATTCATTTTCTGAGAGAGAACCACCTACTCATGTGTTGAGACCAAGACATTCCAATCCAACCACAAGAATCTTGATCTCTAGCCTTCCCCAAGTTGCTTTCCACTCAAATCATCTTTCAACCATAGCCAAATCTATGAGAGAGAGTTGAGTGTTGGGAAGACTATCATTTGAAGCACAAGAGCAAGGAGTTCATCATCAACACACCATCTATTACCTTTTGGAGAGTGGTGTCTCCTAGATTGGTTAGGTGTCACTTGGGAGCCTCCGTCAAGATTGTGGAGTTGAACCAAGGAGTTTGTACGGGCAAGGAGATCGCCTACTTCGTGAAGATCTACCCTAGTGAGGCAAGTCCTTCGTGGGTGATGACCGTGGTGGGATAGACAAGGTTGCTTCTTCGTGGACCCTTCGTGGGTGGAGCCCTCCGTGGACTCGCGCAGCCGTTACCCTTCGTGGGTTGAAGTCTCCATCAACGTGGATGTACGATAGCACCACCTATCAGAACCACGCCAAAAATCTCCGTGTCTACATTGCGTTTGCTCCCTCAAACTCCTCCCCTTTACCTTCATATGCAATGATTTGCATTCCACTGCTATACTCTTAGAATTGCATGTGTAGGTGGATTGCTTGACTTGTGCTAAGTTGCTAAAATCTGCCAAGACTTAAAATTGGAAAAGGCTAGATTTTTATTTGGTCAAGTAGTCTAATCACCCCCCCTCTAGACATACTTTCGATCCTACATAAAAGAATCTAAAAGCGTGAGTTCAAAGTTGGAGAACATGTTCTTTTGTACAACTCTTATTTCAGATTCTTTGCAGGAAAACCCCTCTCCAAATGGGAAGGACCCTATATTATCGAGGAGGCTTATCGATCTGGAGCCATCAAAATAAATAATGCCAAAGGTACTAACCCGAAGGTTGTCAATGGGCAAAGAATAAAACATTATATCTCAGGTACGCCCATTAATATTGAAAGCAATATTATCCAAACTATGACACCAGAAGAACACATAAAAGAAACCTTCTAGAACACTCCAGAATCGTGAAAAAAGAGGAGGTACGTGATACGGTAAGTAAAAGGACTCCAAAAAAAATCCGCGAAAATATTTTCTGCCAATTTTGGAATATATAAAAAATTAGGAAAATAAGAAACAACCAGGAAGGTAACCTTGGTGGGCACAAGACACTAGGGCGCGCCTGGCAGGCGCGCCCAGGTGGGTTGTGCCCACCTCGGGTACCTTCCTGACTCTGTTTTTCTCCCGTTTTCTTGTTTCCCAAGATAAAAAAATCTTTATATACCACCCGAACCTATTGACCACCGTATCGCGGAGAAATCTTCTGTTTTATTTTCTTGCTGTTTTCCTGACAGATCTGAAAGTATGTCGTCCCAAAATTCCGAGGAGGAGCGTCCAGTTTTTTATCAGCCTTTAGATAAAAATATCTTCAAGGACACCTATCCCTACATATGGTTCTCCGATGAGGAAGATGAAGGTAAACCAGTCCCTCCTCGTTTCAAGCACGAAAGCATGGAGACATTATGCAAGAGGATAATAAAGCTCGAGATGGAGAATGATGAGTTGAGGATAGATAATTTTACCCTCCGACGTAAGCTGGAGAAAGAGAAAGACAAACCTTCTACTTCATCACCACCACCTCCTTCTTCATCACCAAAGGAAACTTGAGTATCGGGTATGGGCACTCCCCTTGGCTTGTGCCAAGCTTGGGGGAGGTGCCCCGGTATCGTATCGCCTCCACTATCTTTTGCCTTTACTTATCTTAGTTCGATCCTCAGTTATCTTTTGCTTTAGTTGAATAAAAGTTTAGTTTGATCCTTTCTTTTCAAGTGTTTGCTTAGTGATCTATCCTTGTAAACGTGTGCGAGATATATAATAAAGATTAGTTCAAGTTTTGTTTTCTTTACTTTCATGTTCAATAAAAATAAAGGAAATAAATAAAAAATCATATGCTAATCTTAAGGTAAGTAATGACAGCACATAAGGAAGAGTACAAGTAGTAAATTTTATTGGAGATTTACAAACATAGCATTGGTCAATGATGCAATTCATGAAAGAATTAATAAGGGAAGAGAAGATTCACATGCAAATACACTATCTTGGACATCTTTTGTGATTGTGAGCCCCCATCAAAATATTATATGCCAAAATTGTTGACGTTGGACAAGGAAGACAACGTTTATGTTTGTTCATAATCACATAGAAGTTATATTGTCATAGATCCTTTAACATGTGGTGCTTGTCCCCCATATTTGCTAGCCAAAAATTCCACACTAAGTAGAGATACTACTTGTGCATCCAAAAACCCTTAATCCCAAATCTTGTTTTGAGAGTCCACCATACCTACCTATGGATTGAGTAAGATCCTTCAAGTAAGTTGTCATCGGTGCAATAGGGCAATAAAATTTGCTTCTAAAAGTGTTGGATCATTTAGAGTAAGAGAAAATTGAGCGTTGTACGAACTTGTGATGGCAAAGAATAAAAGCGACAGACTGCATAATAAAGGTTGCTATCAGAAGGGGCAATATAACATGACGTTCTTTTGCACTAAGAGATTGAGCATACAAACAAAAAGCGCATGGCAACCTCTGCTTCCCTCTGCGAAGGGCCTATCCTTTACTTTTATGTATTTACTTTTATGCAAGAGTCAAAGTATTTCTCTCTATTCCTTTTTATTTTCTCTTTTGGCAAGCACCTTGTGGTGAGGAAAGATCTAGGCACATATATCCAGTTGAATATGGACAGGCATGAGTTATTATTGTTGACATCACCCTTGAGGTGAATACATTGGGAGGCAGAACTATAGGCCCCTATCTTTCTATGTGTCCGGTTGAAACTTTTTGCTCATGTGTATGAGGTGAGTGTTAGCAATCATAGAAGACTATATGATGGTTGAGCATGTGGACTTGCCTAAAGGCTCCGATATGCGACCCTTCCTGAAAAGATGATGAATTGTAGTTGCAAAGTTGACTGAGAACATAGTTTGTTGGTTTTCAATAGAGTTATGTTGTATACTTCGATGTTGTGATGAATTGTTACTTATTCATGAGAAGTTATATGATAAAAGTTCTATGATAAATTTTTATGTTTAAGTGTGTTGTTGTTATAATAATATACATGATGCTTCTATGTACGTATTTTGTTTTTTTATCGACACCTCTCTCTCTAAGCATGTGGACATGTTTTTTGATTTCGGTTTTCGCTTGAGGACAAGCGAGGTCTAAGCTTGGGGGAGTTGATACGTCCATTTTGCATCATGATTTCCTACTGTTATTTATATTGTTTTTATGCATAATAATGCTTTTTGGAGTAATTCTAATGCCTTTTCTATCATAATATGCAAGGTTCACACAAAGAGGGAGAATACCGGCAGCTGGAATTCTGGACCTGAAAAAGCTACATAGGGCCACCTATTCTGCACAACTCCAAATGAGCTAAAACTTCATGGAGAATTTTTATGGAATATATAAGAATTATTGGAGAAAATAACTACCATAGGGGGCCCACCAGGTGGGCACAACCCACCTGGGCGCGCCAGGGAGCCCAGGCGCGCCCTGGTGGGTTGTGCCCTCCTCGGCCCACCTCTGGTGCCCCTCTTCTGGTATATAAGTCATTTTGACCTAGAAAAAATAAGGAGAGGACTTTCAGGATGAAGCGCCACCGTCTCGAGGCGGAACTTGGGCAGGAGCACTTTTGCCCTCCGGTGGAGCGATTCCGCCGAGGGAACTTCCCTCCCAGAGGGGGAAATCATCGTCATCATCATGACCAACAACTCTCACATCTTTGGGAGGGCAATCTCCATCAGCATCTTCAACAGCAGCATCTCCTCTCAAACCCCAGTTCATCTCTTGTGTTCAATCTTTGTACCGGAACCTTAGATTGGTGCTTGTGGGTGACTAGTATTGTTGATTATATCTTGTAGTTGATTACTATATGGTTTATTTGGTGGAAGATTATATGTTCAGATCCATTATGATATTTAATACCCCTCTGATCTTGAGCATGATTATCATTTGTGAGTAGTTACTTTTGTTCTTTAGGTCACGGGAGAAATCTTGTTGCAAGTAATCACGTGAACTTGATATGTGTTCGATATTTTGATGGTATGTATGTTGTGATTCCCTTAGTGGTGTCATGTGAACACCGACCATATTTGGGCCTAAGGGAATGCATTGTGGAGTAGTTATTAGATGATGGGTTGCGAGAGTGACAGAAGCTTAAACCCTAGTTTATCGCTACTTCGTAAGGGGCTGATTTGGATCCAAAAGTTTAATGCTATGGTTAGATTTTATCTTAATACTTTTCTCGTAGTTGCGGATGCTTGCGAGGGGGTTAATCATAAGTAGGAGGTTTGTTCAAGTAAGAACAGCACCTAAGTGCCGGTCCACCCACATATCAAATTATCAAAGTAGCGAACACAAATCAAACCAACATGATGAAAGTGACTAGATGAAAGTGTACCCTCAAGAACACTTTGCTTATCATAAGAGACCGTTTTGGCCTGTCCTTTGCCTCAAAAGGATTGGGCTACCTTGCTGCACTTTTGTTACCATTACTGTTACTTGCTCGTTACAAATTATCTTGCTATCAAACTACTCGTTACTTATAATTTCAGTGCTTGCAGAGAATACCTTGCTGAAAACCGCTTGTCATTTCCTTCTGCTCCTTGTTGGGTTTGACACTCTTATCGAAAGGACTACGATTGATCCCCTATACTAGTGGGTCATCAAGAGCGCAACCAGTTTAAGGTACATGAATGAAACGACACAGCTGCAGGGAGCGGACCCTGACAGCCCAAGGATAATGCAGCCTGAGGGGCGCCCTTAACCGAACAAACCAAAAAGTAACCTGGCACCAGTGTTGTAGAAGCGTCGAGGTAGCTGAAGAGGCGTGCTGTGGAGATCGCTCCTCATGAGCAAGGGGGCTCCGGAGGCCTGGGAGGCTCGGGAGGCCCAGGGGGCTCACGAGGGTCCAGGGCCTCCTGAGACGCGACCGCCAAGCGCCCGGCCTCATGAGACGCGAAGGAACGATGCGCGAGGCGCTGGTATGAGGTGCCCACGTTCAGCAGGCCAAACGGCATGTAGACGTGGGTGCAGGGGTAGCCCCCGCTCCGACCAACGCGCGACGGCCAGAAGAGGCCCTGTGAAGCGGCCCTGTTGAGGCCCGGGATGTTGACGCAGACACGCAGCCCATCACTCACGTCGGGAGTGGCTGCCGCGCCCATGGGGGGTGCCGGGCGACGCTCGTCGTGCATGGCTTGCGCCTCTTGAAGCTCCTCAATTGCCTTGGTGATGAACTCTCGTGTTCTTGGCGCCTCACACCGTGCTCCTTGCTTGCGGGGGCACGCGCCGAGGCACGCCTCCAAGTGGTGCCCGAGCACCTCCATCGTCGCGCTGGTCAGGTCAGAGGCTCTCCAGACGGAAGCCCCCGAGCCCGTCCTGAGGGAGGCGCCAGGCGCGCCTTCCTATGCGGGAGGAAGAGGCGCCCTAACGGCGGGCGCGGAGCGCGGGTTGATGCTAGCGAGCCTCTTGTCCTCTGGATGGCTCTTGGGGAGAAGCTGCTTCTTCTTCGCGGGGGTGGCCTCAAGAGGCAGGACGCCGCCCTCGTCATCAGAGTTCTGTGCCGCCGCGGCACGGTAAGCATGCTCAAGGGAACAGATCGCGTCCTTCTCATCGTAGGCGATCGTGATGACGCTGCTGCACCTTGGCATCTTTAGGACATTGTAGATATGATGAACAGCCGCTATGAACTTGGCAAGGGCGGGGTACCCCAAGATGGCATTGTACGGGAGGCCAATGTGAGCGACGTCGAAGTCGCTGAGCTCAGTATGGTAGTTGTCGCGCTTGCCAAAGGTGACAGGGAGGCGCACTTGCCCCAGAGGGAGGATCGAGCCGTCCGTCACTCCGTAGAACGGCCTGGTTGGCGTGAGTTGGTTGTACGGCACCTGAAGCCTCTCAAAAGTCTCGACAGAGAGCACATTGAGACCGGCGCCGCCGTCGATGAGAGTCTTAGTGATAGAGATGTTGCTGATGGTGGACGTGCAGAGCATGGGGAGTGCGCCAGCGGCGGCTGCACACTTGAGGTGATCCTTGGAATCAAAGGTGATGGCGTACTGCGACCACCTGAGGGGGCGCACGGCCTCAAGCCTCGGGAGGGCCGCGTTCACTTCACGAGAGAACTGCTTGAAGACGCGGTTCGAGGCGGGTGCCTGGGCGCCTCCGAGGATGCAAGAGATTGCGCGGGGTTCTTGGAAGCCCCCAGCCCCTTCGTCCTGACGGTTGTCGTCGTTCCTTCTTGGCGGCGGCAGCAGCGGTGGGAGGCCGGCATTGCCCTGAGGACGGGCCTCACGAGGCTGATCATGCCAGGGGCCGTC
The DNA here is from genome assembly GCA_036873465.1 of Thinopyrum obtusiflorum. NCBI lineage: Eukaryota > Viridiplantae > Streptophyta > Magnoliopsida > Poales > Poaceae > Thinopyrum > Thinopyrum obtusiflorum. The sequence goes on along the minus strand of JAAAWM010011794.1, from coordinate 31,224 downwards.
GCAAGGCTGATCTCGCTAGCGATCCTCACGAGGCTAGTCGCGCCAGTCCTGACGAGGGTTGCGGTTGTCCCAGCGGCCTCCGCCGCGGCCTCCTCCACGCCCGTAGCCACGTTTGCCGCGCTCGGGGCGGTGGCCGATGCGCTCATCACGGAGTGCCCTGAGCTTCTGGCAGTCGTTGGTGTTGTGGCTGTGCATGTTGTGGAAGACGCAGAACGGGCAGTTGTCTCTGGAAGGTTCACCGGGGTCACGGCCGTGCTTCATCTCAAGCTCCGCTGCCAGTACGGCGGGGCCCTTGTGCTTGCCTCCTTGGCCTTGGCCTTCTTGTTTTCAGGGTCGGCCTCCGGATGCTCGAGGAGGGATAGGCGGCCCTCTTCAGCCTTCGCACACTTGCTCGCCAGGTTGAACATCTCCAGGGCCGAGCACAAGTCGTCATGGATAGTGAACTCCTCGCACATCTTGACGTCCCTGACGCCATCGGTAAACGCCGATATGATGGCCTCGTCCGACGCCTTCGGGATCTTGAGGCGAACATACGTGAAGCGCTGTATGAACTTGTGGAGAGTCTCGCCCGGCTACTGCTTCACGCGCCGCAGGTCGTTCACTAGGGGGGCGCGGTCGCGGGTGCCCTGGAAGGTGGCGATGAAGCGCTCGTGGTGCTCATCCTAAGAGGAGATCGACCCATCTGGGAGGTGTAGGATCCAGGAGCGTGCGCCATCCTTGAAAGCCATGGGGAACCAGTTCGCCATGACCTTGTCGTCGCCGTTCGCCGCCTCGATGCTTAGCGAGTAGAGCTGGAGAAACTCTGCAGGGTCGGGGGTGCCATCGTAGCGCGGGGGCAGATCTGGCTTGAACTTGCCAGGCCAAACGACGCGGCGCAGCTCTGGGGTTAAGGTGCGGCAGCCCGTCGTGCTCACGAGCGCGCCACGCGCGAGGGAAGCTTGGTCTTGACGTCCACGCGCCCGAGCCTCCAGCGTCGCGTGGTCCTGATGCTGGGGCGGTGACACGGGGAGCGCACGCGCGTCACCTTGTGGCCGCTGCACCACCTGGTAGCTTGCCTCTTCCCGTGTCGGTGCCGGCGCACCGCGCGGGGGGTCGCGCGGAGGCGCGTTGCGCCTGGGCTCGGGGTCGAAGCTGCGCAGAGGAGGGGGAGGCGGCGCGCCATGGGCCATGTCGCCTGCCCGGGAGGTCGGGGGATGGAGCGAGCGGGACGGTGCCGGAGCCTCGCCAGGCGTCATAGCCCTCCTCGATGGGGCCGTAGCGCAACATCTCGCGTGCCATGAGCAGCGTAGCCTGCGCGTTGTCGGTCTGCGGTGAGCGTGGGAAGACGACGTTGTGACGGGGGTGAGGGAAGGAGTGGCGGTGCGGCCATCCCGTCGCACGGAGGGCGGCAGCAAAGAGTCCTGCTGCTCGTGAGCCGCTGGGTCGGTGGCATAACTGTGGGGGAAGCAGAGTGGCGCGGGACACCGCGGCCCACGGGTGCCGTCTGGGCGACGCGAGCAGCCCGGCGCTCGACGCGGACTTGGCGGGCGTCGACCATGGGAGCGACGGAGCGTAGACGAAGCGGAGCGGGAAGGAGGATTTCGACACGCCCCTACCCGGCGCGCCAAATGTTGGAATCGGGGCTCCGCGGACCCAACAAGGTTTGAACTCTGGGGCGTGTGCGAAGATCTACCCAAGCTTCAACCTCACGCTCATCCCCTCATGGCTTAGCCTCGTTGAGTTCATGCGAGCGGGGAAGAAGATGAACACAGAGATTTACCCACGTTCGGGCCGCCTTGCGGTGTAAAACCCTACTCCTGCTTTGTGGTGGATTAGCCTCGCGAGGAGGTTTGAGGATGAACTAGTATAGTGGATGAGCTGCCTCGCGCGGGCTCGGGGAGTGAGGATGGATCGATCCTTCTCTACGGTGGAGACTAGGCTATATTTATACTAGGCTCGGTCCTTTTCCCTCATTGCTTAGGCGGGAAGGGATTTGACAACGGCCAATTTTAAAGGGGACAAGAAGTACATCTTATCCTGACAAAAAGTGGTCTTCGCCTGCAAAGCTTCTGGTCATGACGCAGAGGTGGGCTCGGCGATGACACCCATCCTGCCGAGCTCGTGGTCTTGGTCTCGTTGCACCGGAATGGAAACCTTTGGGAGGATCCCTCGGGAACCCGCGCTGGTCCTTGCCTCCTTAGCACCAAAGAGAAAACTGTCCTCTCCTGCGCCCGCTGGCGCCCGCCTGGCCTTGGTCGTCATGGCTCACGTCATCGAGGGCCTCGTGAGGCTGGGAACCTGCATAGAAGTCTCCGCTCCTCGGGAGGCAGCCTCGGGGCACTGCTGCTCGGGAGGTCTTGGCGTCGTCAGCCTCGCGAGGCCGGGGGCCCTCGAGAGGGTCTTGTCCTAGAGGTCTTGCAGCTGGGCCGCAGGCAGGCAAGTCTGGGTACCCCCGATCCCAGAACATCGACAATCATCCCACACATACTGCCCCTTCAGCTTCATCCAACAGTGCATGTGCATAAATGACCGTCCCTCCATCCTGTGGCACATCACGGCAGCACATGCGGGCTACACAATGTGTAGAGCAACATTTAATGAATAAATGAATCAATCAACAAGCTGAGTAAGAAGAAGTAAAACTTACGATCTCCTCCTCTGCCACACACAATGGCCACCTTGCCTCCAGCATATCAACCGCGCCACAAAACTTGGTGACGGAGGTCTGGATGGCGTACCATCGATACGATAACGACCTCTTGCGATCATGGATGACGTGCATGTCATAGGGCGCAATGTGCTTTCGCGCTTGAAACAATTCATGCAGTTGATGTCAGAAGATTCCTCTCTGCTCCTGCCTATGAAACCCGTGGATACGTCCAACCATGCATCACACAACAACTCATCCTCCATGGTAGAGTACCCCGCCATCCTTCGTACCATAAGAAAACGACATGGCGTTCGAAAATAAGCTCAGTGACATTGGACCGAACACCTACCGGGCGTGGTGACAACCTTGGACGTCGTCGACGGGTGGGGGGGGTGTACTTGCCTACGGACGTGTCCTAGGTGGGCGACGCTGCCGTAGACGGCGAGTGGGTGCGTCGGTGCTGGTTGCGGAGGTCCGACAATGCCTGTGGGCCAGCCGGAGAGGTACAGTGGCGGCGGCGGCGGCGGAGGGTGCAGATGCAAAATAAGGGATGAGAAGGGTCGGATTGAAAGAAAATGGGACCGGGAGGGGGTTTTGGGTGGGCCGCGGGTGTCGGAGTCCTATATATCTGCTTTCCGGACTACGGCAAAGCCCCCCGTCTCCGTTTTACGAAAAAAAATGCGTCTGGACCGTCGACGACCCAATATAGGCCCGCGTTGGATGATACAACACGTATGGACAACGTGGCCCGGATGTATACGGGCGGTTTAAGAGTCGGCGTTGGAGATGCCCTAGGCCCCCACATGCTTTGCACATTCCTTAACAGAACTACACGACACCTCCGGCCAATTGCACCCTACGCTGCACCAAAAAGCAGAAGATCACCACATTTTCCAACGCGCACAAGAAAGAAAGAGGGATGGAGGGGGGATGATTTTTATACAACGCTAATTAGACATCTTAACACGTATGATAGCACTACAACGAACGTACAGGTACAATAACTTACAATATCCATGCTCAACTTTCTGCCACGACACAAGATAGTAACTGGACTGGACTAGCACAAGGCTGGTATATATTACTGCCAAAAATTAACACAGACCAACCCCACTCCATGCCACTTACTAGTCTAGCTAGCACAAGAAGAGAGAGCGAGCTAGCCACGCCAGGTAGATTCAGCAACGTACGCACGTACCAGCTTTCTTGCAAAGATGCGTGCCGGCGGCTGCGCGGTGCAGCAGGCTCTGGCGCCGGAGGCGGCATCCGTGGTGAGGCAGGCGGTCACACTGGCACGGCGGCGCGGCCACGCGCAGGTCACCCCGCTCCACGTCGCCACCGCCATGCTCCTTCCCCCGGCGCCGGCGGGCCTGCTCCGCGCCGCCTGCCTCCGCTCCCACTCCCACCCGCTCCAGTGCAAGGCCCTCGAGCTCTGCTTCAACGTCGCGCTCAACCGCCTCCCCACCTCCGGACCCGCTGCCATGTTCCACGGCGGCGCGCACATGCAGCACCATCACCACCACCGCGGCGCCTCCGACGCACCCGCGCTGTCCAACGCGCTCGTCGCCGCGTTCAAGCGCGCGCAGGCGCACCAGCGCCGCGGGGGCGCCGGGGACGGCGTCCAGCAGACGGCCGCGCCGGTGCTCGCCGCCAAGGTCGAGCTGGAGCAGCTCATCGTCTCCATCCTCGACGACCCGAGCGTGAGCCGCGTCATGCGCGAGGCCGGATTCTCCAGCTCGCAGGTGAAGGACAACGTCGAGAAGGCCGTCTCCTCGTCGTCGCCGTCGTTGGAACGCGCGGCTAACATGACGACGACGAGCTCTGTTCAGGATTCCAGAGCAAAGTCGGCCGGCGGCGACGACGCCATGCGCGTGCTAGAGTGCATGGCGAGCGGGACGAAGCGGTGCTTGGTTGTCGTCGGCGAGGGCGCGGAGGCGGCGGTGAAGGCCGTGATGGACAAGGTGAGCAAGTCAGAGCTTCACCACCGGCACCACGAGCGCCTCAAGAGCGTCCAGTTCGTGCCGCTCTCCGTCACGTCCTTCCGGCACGCGGCCAGGGAGGAGGTGGATGCCAAGACCGGCGAGCTCCGCGCGCTCGTTTGCGAGGCCCGCGCCGCCGGTAAGGGCGTCGCGCTCGTCGTAGAGGACCTCGCCTACGCCGCCGACGCCTGGCACAAGAGAAGAGGCGAGCATGTGCACGGCGGACAGTCACAGTACTACTGCCCCGTTGAGCACGCCGTCATGGAGGTGAGTCGCCTGGTGTCCGGCGACTCTGGCTCCGGCAGCGGAAGGTTCTGGCTGCTAGGGTTTGCGAGCCGCACGGTGTTCATGAAGTGCAGGCTCGGACAGCCATCTTTGGAGGCCGTGTGGGGGATCCACCCCCTCGTCGTCCCAGAAGGCGGCAGCCTCGCGTTAAGCCTCAGCTGCACCAGGTACGTGCTTAACATGGCTGCCTCCAGTCTTCGATCGTTAACATTGCCTCCATTTTTTTTTACGAATTATTAAAAGAAAGTTAATTCCTGATTGATGGATTATCGTTCGTGTAGTGAGGCACAGGCTAGCCAGCAAGCAGGAAGATCGATAACGGGGTGGCCCTTGGTCAACGGCGCGGCCACTACCGGCGAGAGCGAGCTCACTTGGTGCGCCAGGACGCCGTCCCCGGAGCCAAACATACCGTCATGGCTTCGCCGGTACCATGACCCATATCACACCACACCGATGAGCAGCGGTACCAGTCTTCAGCAGGTACGTACATGCTCGCATAAAATAAATATGCCACAGATAATTATCTACTAGCATGGCGACGGAATTGTTCCTTAGCTAATTAAGCATCTGTATGTTTTTCTGTGCATGCAGTTGCAAGATCTATGGAACCCAGTGCGCAATTGGTCAGCAACGCACCACCATACATCGGAGCTAACCTTGAGCTTCTCATCCCCTACATCACCGGCAGCATCTTCCCTCTCCGGCTACAGTAACAACCCGATGACGATGAGCTCGTCTAAGCCATGTCATCCCGAGCCGAGGCAAACGTGGCCGCCGTCGAACCAAGGGCACGACGGTCGGGCCACAAGGGCGGAGGAGATTCGTGATCTTCCTCGGTGGCATAATACAGAAATCGCTTTCCCAGGATCCATCTCGGTTCAATCCAACTCACCCAACGGTCACGGTGGCAGTACGGCAGACCGGGAGCGGCGGCGCCCGAAGTTCACGGAGCTTACTGCAGAAAACCTCAAGATCATGTGCGGCACGCTCGAGGATTGTGTGCCGGGGCACATTAAGGACATGGCAGCGGGCGTCGCCAGCGCTGTGCTCCAACGCCGGTCCGGCATGGCGAGGCAGCGAGAGATGCCGACGCCGAGCTCGACGACGTGGCTGCTCTTCAAAGGGAGCGACCGCGACGGCAAGAAGTCCATGGCTCTGGAGCTCGCCAAGCTCGTCTTTGGGTCCTACAATGACTTCACCTCCATCTCATCAGCCGGCTGCACCCCGGTTCACTCCAGTTCGAGCTCTGGCGAGCTTTCCGGCAAGAGGCAGAGATCGCCGGACTACGAGCATGGCTGCGCACAAAGGTTTTACGAAGCGATTCGCGAGAACCCTCGCCGGGTGCTGATGATCGACGATGTCGAGCAAATGAACCTTGAATCAGAGATCGGCATCAAGAAAGCTATTGCCAGTGGAAGGGTGAGGGGTTGCAATGGCGTTGAGATCAGTCTCGAGGATGCCATCGTAGTGCTGAGTTGCGAAGCATTCGACTCGAGATCTAGGGCTTCCTCTCCTCGGGTCGTCAAGCAGAAGGTCATATGCGGCGAGGAAGACAGTGGCGGCGTGGAGAAGGGGGTGACGAAGCCGCCATGTTTTAGCTTGGATTTGAACGAGTTCGCCTCCGGTGATGATGAAGGACGTCAGGAGGAAGAGGGATTGGATAGTGACGTGGAGATCTGTGATGTTGTGGATGGTGTTTTCTTCTTCCGATTACCGGGAGATTTGTCACATTAGCTTTGCTTTTCATCATCTTATCAACAAACTAATTAACCTAGACCCCAGAGCCGTTGGTTTTTCCCATTTGGTATTTTATTATTTTCCCTAGACTTAAACTTATAAATAGCAATCATCTCGTGTACAAGAGGCAAAGCATATGTATATTGGTGTTTGGTCTTTCATTATGGCTCTGGCACTGGTACAATTTTTTTGTGATTGATTTCATCCAACTAGAAGCAAGTGAGATATTTTCAAACTATCCTAGATCGTCTGAGATCCTGTTGTTGCCATGTTGAATCTGGTGCGTCTACTTCTCATTGGTCATCGCCCCCGATGGAGTGTGCCTTCCTGCTCCCTCTGGGTTGTGGCTGTTCACCCCCATGGTCCTCCTTCTACGGCCTGGGTGGAGGCTATTCCATCAGCATTGAGCTGGTGGTCTCGCCAGCTCGGTGATGTTGCACCTATGCTTGTGCAAGTGGTTTGGTTCAAGGCTAGTGGCAGATTTAACTTTGCGATGCTTGTGCTCCTGTCACAGCAACATGTCGCCGTTTTGGTGGTCGAATTTGGGTCGTGTTAATGTGGCTTGGCTACAAGTTCTTGTTGTGGATGATTCTTGATTCCATGCTAGTCTAGGTTGTGTGTGATCATCTTTTACTTGTGGATCGCCGACTTTTGGGTTACTGATCCTAGGTCGTTTAGGTTTTCTTAGTTGAGTAGTGTTGCTTTGGCGATGTCTGCCTCATGCCTTCTTTGATGTTGTATCATCTTCTTTCTCAATAAATTCACATGTACCACTTCTTCATGGTTAGGAGAAGCAAGCGAGCTATTTTTCCTGGTTCTGTCAAAATGTTCCCTACATGTTTATATGAAATCATATATCATTCTAAACTCCGGACAACATAATTTATTTTCTATCGTCTCCTTGAATTTTTTTACGCTATGCCTTTCCACAAAAATAACTCATTTAAATTCATGTCACATCATTTTGTGTGTGGCTCTTGACTAAGATAGTATGTTTGATATATGTGTGCCTATTCAATGGGTTAATGAAATGATCACTTAATTTTCGTGGTTGTGCCAACATTGAAACATTCCTTATGAAAAGTCATCCGCTTCTCATGAAACTTGTGTATTCCCCCCCCCCCCCCCCCCCCCCCCCCCCCCCCCCCCCCCCCCCCCCCCCCCCCCCCCCCCCCCCCCCCCCCCCCCCCCCCCCCCCCCCCCCCCCCCCCCCCCCCCCCCCCCCCCCCCCCCCCCCCCCCCCCCCCCCCCCCCCCCCCCCCCCCCCCCCCCCCCCCCCCCCCCCCCCCCCCCCCCATTTTACCCACATCTATTATTTCTCCAAAGTAATAAGGTGGTCCCATGTGTCAAGATCACATGGTAGCTGATTAGACATACAACTATTCAACAAAATTAACACAATTTTATCGAAATTGATTGGGATTTCATGGAATTGGACATTTAGCTCTCATGTCATCCTAACAAGTTGATCCACGTTTTCAGTTTGGAAAATAATAATAAAATGAGGGTCAAAGGTAGTCGCAATTTCACAACTAAGAGTAAAACGTGGCAAGTTATATATGTTAAATGGGATAATCGTTGTCGCAACACACAACTAGGGTGTGGCAAATAAATATTACTCTAAATACTAAATTGACATTTTGATTAAATTTAGGCATCATTTCCACTCTTTAACAAATTAATTGAAGTGTTCATTGGGACTAATTAAACAATGAATCTGGCTAGTTAGTGTTAAGGGTGAAGATAAATACAAATAAAATCAGACATGCATGTAGTGCAGAAAAATAATTTAGCCTATGCATCGTGTTGGACTCGTAAAGCAGTCTTATCTCATGATAATTGATGTCTTGCACGGATGGCGGGATAGGTAATTGTTTAATGTTGATGTGGTCTGTCGAAACATGAATTGCAATCAGCAGGCCATATATGCTGCGTTCTGCTCCCCACAAGGTGGAAATATATGTTTAATTTGTTTGGTGCCATGATATTATTCTGGTCTCGTGGAATCATCATGCACCCTTCTTACTGGAGCCACCCTTTTCAAAGCGAAGAGGAACCTAATTAGCACACCTTGAATTGTATATATGATCAGGCAATTAATAGATTAGCAAGTGTTTCCCACGACATCGGTCTCACCCAGTTTGACAATCATTTCGCCACAATTATACATGTTACCAAGCCCTAATTTATGACATATGGGTCATATTTGAAAATGATGTGTTTATGAGCTTTTGGTGCTATCATGGAGACCGAATTAGGTAGATATGTTGGGATGCATCACGTAAGGTGAAAAGATGTTTATTCCTGCAAGCAAGTTCTTCAAAAGGAAAAAGGCGTCCTCGTCACCAAAGCATTTACCAAGAATTTTAGCACGCACCGGAACAAATCGTTGTCCAATGCAGATGGAAGTACAATGTGTTGTCTTGGGTGGATGTGCTACATGTGGAAATGCGGTTCCTATAATATTCCTGAACTTTGGTATAGGTTTCCCCGTCAATCCATTTTGATTGTAAAATGTAGAAAAAAACCATAGACGGCTGCCGTTACTCCTTACATGATGCACTATTTGTATACTCCTCAAAGTCGATCCTACGTGTGTGTATTAATTTATCGTATGATATGATGCATACGTATCCATTCTATGTGCAAAAAGGTTGGCCCGTGCTTGGCTTAACAGTTCATGTATATGTAGTACTCCCTCCGTTCACAAATATAAGGTGTTCTAATTATTATTTTTCTGAGTTGGGTGTATATAGACACGTTTTTGTGTGTTTGTTCCCACATTTTGTCTGTACGTAGTTCATATTAAAATATCCAAAACATCTTATATTCGTGAACGGAGTGAGTACATTCTTACAGAGCATGTAGAGTGTATATATTATTGTATCGCCATTGACGGTATCACTAATGACTTCGGAGTTGTAGAAAGGTGGAGGCACTTTAGAAGGCAAGGAGAGCAATCTTTACTAAGGAGATGACCTAAAGGTGTGTTTGCTTTTAGTGTATGGTGATGCCATTTGAGTAAAAGGATCCTCCTTTTCGTGCTTTAGATTTTCCAAATCCACATTCCTACCCATCTCAAAAGTAGTGGGTGTCAAAAGCTAGCTTAACATGAGGGGAATTTAAAATAAAGTTTAGCTAAAGATAAGCATCCGGCCCTTGGTCATTAGAGACCCTAAAGTTTGGTGCTTCTCTCTCTCTCTCTCTCTCTCTCTCTCGCCCATCAAATCTGACTACAAAAATTCAAGAAACAAGTGTAAGTAGAGAATGACGCGTGCAACTTTTCATAGTTAAAAACTGACATCCGTTGAAACAAGTGTAAGAAAGATTATATTGCATGCATGTGTGTATCTTTACCAATCTTTCTCACATGCTTATCTATTCTTTCCACAAACTAGCACACGTACTGTTTACATAAATTACTGCACGTATCGATCCCATGATGCTTTTGTGTTTTTTCACTCTCATTTCCATTTTTTCTTGTCTTAAAAGGTGAGAAGAGCTGGTACTACTTTCTTCTCAAAAGGAGCATCATCTATTGATCTCTCTACATCCATCCTGATCGTACGTACGTATAATACGATTAAAGGCACATCCTTGTGATAATTACTCTCGACACCTTACTCTTTTGCATGTAAAGTGCTCGCATTACGGTATTTTTAAACAAATGAAGGTCCATAGATAAACAACTTCCATGCAAATAAGAATAAGAAGCATAAAATAACGCGACATTAGCACGATATGTTCATGCATGCATACCGTTTCATATTGGGTGGCCAGAAATCGACGTGCACCAATTAAGTGGTGAGTCTCTAAAATCTTCATACATGCATTGTTATATTAGTTGGAATTCACATTCGAGGAAATTCCACAAGACACATAAGATCTGCCTACTACAACAACAACAAAAAACACAGTTCTATGGGATTTTAATTAATACTCCGGACTCCGCAATATTGGCTAACAAAAAAACAAAATCATGACGATTAATTTGTTGACTTGAAATATTGCAAGCGGGGCCCACATGTTATCGACCTAGCAGGTGCCTACGCTTGAAAATAGGCCTGAGCTGGTTTTGAGCTCGGTTCAAGCCAAAGGAACAACCCCCCCCCCCCCCCCCCCCCCCTCTCACGAACGACATACTACATGAGAGACGGCGGAGGAGCAGTGTTAGAGCCAGGAAAAATGTATTAGCAAGGCCACGAGTTGTTAAAAACATGTTGCGGAGGGACAAACCAATGGAAAATAGGCTTTTAGCAGCAACTAATAATGACTAATCATATGAAGAAAAGTGCATGTTGGCTCGGGCTCAGGCCCTCCTGGCCACCCCTATCTCCGCCACTTCGGAGGAGCCCAACATTGGCGCCAAGCTCCTCCCGAGACTGAAGCTAACTTCTTCAAGCGAGATGAGCCAATAGGAACCCAACACCGTGGCGAAAATAATTAGTCGTGACGGCGGACGACCTTGTTGGCAGAAGATTGTGGTGACAGGCTACCGCCTCATTAGAGTGACTTCATCTCATGCTGCTTCTCGCACGCACGAAGGTCAGCCATCCAGGGAGCCTCCACATGGTAACCATCAACCGGGAAGCTATGATGTGAGGCAGCCACTAGCACCACTGCAATGAAAGAGGGCCTACCTCGCCGAATTCGGGTAGGAAGAAGGGATCATGGCAGACGAGACACTTGGCCGGAGGGGCAATGGGTCATGATGCCACATTGCATGTCATTGCCCCGTCACCTCGGGTTGCCGCTTTCATCAGGGTCACTACTGCAAAAATGAGTATTAGGAACAATGCTCAGATGTAGTTGCACCCAAATACTTTCAGCAGCCTCTAGTAAACTAACACATGCGATTTTTTTTTGGGGGGGGGGGGAACCTAACTCACGCAATAATATTGTAAAGAAAACTTATTTAGTGTATAAAATGGAACAACCTTTAAGAATTATTTGAGGTGATTATGATAAAGCCCACTTCTAAGAATTGTAGGCCATAGTCGGGTTTGTAACCAAAACCACCTCTAGCACCTTAATAACCACAAGTGTGGGCATGTCTCTCACTCCCGCCATTATTATTTCTCCCCCTTCATGCTCTTTTCTACCCAAACTGCGACGCCCAAACCCTAGGAGCACCGCTGCTACCACCTCTACCTCAATGGCCAGTAGTGCCATCACCGTCTCTAGATCTAAGAGCTCTTCATCGCTAAGAATAAGCCCCCGTCGCCACCACGAGCAATGTGGTCATTGTCATCTTCGACGAGCGTAGAAACCAAGCCATCTAGCCCTCCCCGTCAATCCAAGGTACCCCACCACTGAAGCGGTATAGTGCACCAGCATTGCACAATCTGCCGAATTGGGTGTGCGGTGGATGGTCTGCCAAGCCCCGCCCTCCATCGACCCGATGCAATTGCTACTGGCACAAAAATGAGGTGCTCATTGAGGTTGGCTGACAGATCCTAGGATGAGAATGTCGTGACCGGTGTCCTCCATAGGCATGATCCATTGAGGCGTTCGTTGATGTGGGTTGTCGTTTGTTCCCGCTCGGTCCTGGGAGAAGAAGGCCATCGATGACCCCATCACCACACTGTAGGGGAACGCAGCAGAAAACAAAAAAATTCCGCACTACGAACAGCCCAGGATCACTATGGAGACTGCATACAAGGTTTGATCTTTTTCGTTACCGACTCGTAGCGCAGCGGAAGTAGAGTCTATGACGATCGGCGGTGCAGATCCCCGCAGCTAGGATTTACAACCTCCCAACCGCGAGGATGTACTCCTTCATCTGCCCCTCGGACAGCCCTCCGGGAGGCGGTCAGATAGTCCCTCGGACGGTGTCGCGGACAGCCCTCCGGGAGGACCTTCGAAACTCGAACGGTCACCCGGACAGCCCTTCGGGAGGACACCCGAAACTCCAACTGTAACTCGGACAGCCCTTCGGGAGGCACTCTCGAACTAAGACCTAAACTACGATCTCTCTACAGAGTTGCACACATACGGTGTCATCTATCCGGCAGGGCTTCGCCGTCCAGAACTAGTTCCCACCGGAACCCAGACAGCCTTTCGGCTCTACGAAAACTCTTTTCGTGGGAGGGAGAGAGAGAGCCAGATCATGCATGGCATTTGTATGTGAGAGCAAGGATGATGAATGGCAGCCATATGCACTCCTATATATAGGATGGCCAAGGGGTAGAATGGTCACACCAAAACCCCAAAGTACCCTTGGCATATTCCTTTCTCAAAGGGAATATGCCATATGGGATTGCCATGTGGAGCTCACATGGAGCACACCCACCTTGGCTGGCCACTCTTTGGGGGGGACCCCCCCATGAGGTGTCATGCTCTCCCATCCCTTCTAGAAGCCTTTCCAAAAAGCCCTAAAAGGTGGCTTTCCAATAAAGTAACCATAAAGCTGATTTCATTATTCATGACGACATTTTTCAGCGTCCGTTCGAACTGAAAATATTTATGTGGGCTTAGAACATTTCCAGTACCCACCATAATAATTTTTAATGCGTTCTGGAACAATTCCAGTTTAGTGATTTCATCTGCGAAAAGCATCTGAAGCGGTTTCGGCAGTGCCGGAACATTTCCGGTTTTCATCCCGGAAAATTCCCCCCCCCCCCCCCCCCCCCCCCCCCCCCCCCCCCCCCCCCCCCCCCCCCCCCCCCCCCCCCCCCCCCCCCCCCCCCCCCCCCCCCCCCCCCCCCCCCCCCCCCCCCCCCCCCCCCCCCCCCCCCCCCCCCCCCCCCCCCCCCCCCCCCCCCCCCCCCCCCCCCCCCCCCCCCCCCCCCCCCCCCCCCCCCCCCCCCCCCCCCCCCCCCCCCCCCCCCCCCCCCCCCCCCCCCCCCCCCCCCCCCCCCCCCCCCCCCCCCCCCCCCCCCCCCCCCCCCCCCCCCCCCCCCCCCCCCCCCCCCCCCCCCCCCCCCCCCCCCCCCCCCCCCCCCCCCCCCCCCCCCCCCCCCCCCCCCCCCCCCCCCCCCCCCCCCCCCCCCCCCCCCCCCCCCCCCCCCCCCCCCCCCCCCCCCCCCCCCCCCCCCCCCCCCCCCCCCCCCCCCCCCCCCCCCCCCCCCCCCCCCCCCCCCCCCCCCCCCCCCCCCCCCCCCCCCCCCCCCCCCCCCCCCCCCCCCCCCCCCCCCCCCCCCCCCCCCCCCCCCCCCCCCCCCCCCCCCCCCCCCCCCCCCCCCCCCCCCCCCCCCCCCCCCCCCCCCCCCCCCCCCCCCCCCCCCCCCCCCCCCCCCCCCCCCCCCCCCCCCCCCCCCCCCCCCCCCCCCCCCCCCCCCCCCCCCCCCCCCCCCCCCCCCCCCCCCCCCCCCCCCCCCCCCCCCCCCCCCCCCCCCCCCCCCCCCCCCCCCCCCCCCCCCCCCCCCCCCCCCCCCCCCCCCCCCCCCCCCCCCCCCCCCCCCCCCCCCCCCCCCCCCCCCCCCCCCCCCCCCCCCCCCCCCCCCCCCCCCCCCCCCCCCCCCCCCCCCCCCCCCCCCCCCCCCCCCCCCCCAGTCTTAGAGGCCAGACTAGGAATACATTTTACCGTTTATTATTCCACACGTGCATATGAGTCTTCCTCCGAGCCTCGTGTTATTGCAGACTCGAGAACCATAGTAGTTATAGCATGGAACATAAACATAATTATGAACATGGAGATATATAATAGCATTTATTATTGCCTCTAGGGCATATCTCCTACACACACATGGCGAGCTCATGCATGGTACCGGCTTTTGTGCCTATGAATATGTTTAATTAGAGTTACTTGATTGGTAGTAATGCTTATGCTAATTTTGTAACATATTTGTTGTGGGGTTAGGTAATTAAGTTTACTTTGTGGTTAATTAGGTGTCTATGTTAATTTAATTGTAGGTATGCCTATAGATACATTTGAATAATGTAGTTGTTAATAGTGATGGTCATCTGGATCCCAAACTTGGTAAAACTGGTACATGTTCATGTATCCTAAACTTCACCATGTATATGTTCGTTTACTTAGTATTGTTCATGTTTATATTTAATATAGTTTGTTAGAACGTACTATTCTTCTCTATGTCCTCTCATATCATGTGAAAAGATTACTAAAATAATTCTTATCTTACATTTACCCTTACCATTTGATCTGGACATGTACTCGTTGAGGGAAAGCATATTTCCCCACTTTCTATACCGTCCCTGCCCTGCATAGCCCCCTCCCACGAGCCCAAGAAGATATGACAAAAGGGTACCATGCCCAAAGCACCGACCTCCGTAGATGTGCCACCCCGGTTTCCTAACAAGAAGAAGTTGAAAAATATTATTAAGGACTCATGAGCGAATGGCAAGACCAAGACGAAGATGGCCAAGGAAACTGACCAAGGAACCAATAAATAGTCGACCAACTAAAGGAGCATGGGACATCTTCTACAAAGGCACCCAAGGCCTCAAGTCCACTGGATTAGCTTAGCAGAATAGATCCAATCTAGACAACCCATCTAGATCTTCCACCCCTAACTAGATGAGTTCACCCTGAACTTCACGAACACCTTGTGTAGTTGATCATTGTAACTCCTTCATGATATAATTATGGACAGGCACGATAAGGATTTTTACTTGCCTCGTGAACACCCGAGTATGGGTAAAATATTTGCCCCCTGTCCATCTGGTAACCTGAGGTTATGTCCCACTATTGTACAAACTAGGTGTGGTTCCCCCATCGTTGTTAGGTACTCAATGGAAATCAGGTCGACAGCTTGCGTCGACCGTGAGGATCCTCGTGATACTAGATCAGATCTACGAGAGTGATCGCACCAGTCTCACTTTCATAACCACTGTCGACTTCAGCAATGACATCACCCATGTCTTCCGCAACACCAAAGCAGGGAACACTATACTACGAGCATGCACATCATTGCCATCTAACCAATCCTCACATCTTCCTGTCTGTCGCTGCTCTTCCCCAATTCTCTGGTGAGGCATGGTCTAAATGCAGTCGCACCATTATTTATTGACCTATCTTATTACTATTTGAGAGAAAACAGTTTTGAGAGATGATATATTCCAAATACAATTCTAAATTATAAAGTGAGGCCGTCAAGAAAAGGTAGCATGCATATAAGAGTTTTTAAGCCTTTAGAGCATGTTTGGTTCATATACTAAGTTTACCAAATTTAACATATTTTTTTCATACATGCCTATAATATTAGACGGTCAATATGAAAGCTGCACTTTTCTATACCCGAGACAATCTTGTCATATTGTCTCAGTCAATGACTCGTGGGATTTAGATTAACAATTACCGAGAAAATCTTGGCAAATGAATAGATGAGGGTTGTCAAATTAACACAATTCATTTTCAAATCTGGTCCCAGTATTCAAATATTTAATTCTTGATGAAATATTCAAAGAAATTTCTTCAATTCACTACCGAACGGGGGAAATGAGTTGTTGAGATTGAGTTGCTCAGTTGCTCACCGATACCTCATGCTTCAACTGCACCTAGATAATTTAGTGTGATGGAGGCGTTGGTAGAGCTGGATGCAGGAGTGGCAGGCACGCGCGCTGATCCCTTTGAGGTCAGGTAGAGGGTGAGGCAGAAGGGGTGTGGTTGCGCTTGCGCTTGTGGCTTTGAATTCGCTTTCAAATCAATAGTGACAATGTTGGCATTATTTTTCAAGCACCCTAGCACCATGAGGCTGACAACATTGCATCGGTCAGAGGTTGAAACAAGTCCAACTAGGCACGGCTCGGTCTGGTTACGTTCCAAGATCATCCTGATCCACACATCGAGCAACAGAGTCCAAAATTACTTACCAGACACAAACTAGAATTTACTCCTAGACACACCTAACATTAATAATAATTATCCCACTTTTAATTACTTTGTACTAGTTTTTATTACTCTTTGTCCATGTTATCACACACCAAAAAAGCTGCTGAAGACCGAGCTAGTCTACCCCATATGATCAGGCTGAATATTTTATATCTAAGATTAGGAACTTTGGAGATAATGGGATGTTTTAACTTCCAGGACAAATGACCTTTCCCCCACCTTTACAAAGTGCTGCCGACCTTTCTACAAACCCAAGACAAGTGCACCCTTTTGGCAAAGATAGGCCACCTTTGCCCTATTAATTGTTAATTAACCTAAGCAACAAAACTTCAAACCTAGATAAGTATTGTACCTTGTTTTTCCCTCATGATATATCTGAATTTACGGACTTCACTGTCATACAATGATCCATTCCCATGATGGGAACCAATAATATAGCACAACTCAAAGGGTATTGTGAGGAACGAAGTCTGTCCTATTGTTACCCAACAACTGGAATGTTGATCGCTGCACCTTTAATTAATTCCTATGTAGTTATTTTTTACATTTTAATTTCCATGTAGCTAGTGCTTTCTAATTAACCGCAATAACCATGCTAAAAAGTTTAGATATGCTAACTTGCTAATTAAGCACAATGGTCTATTTTTCATGGGATATGGTTCATATTTTGATGATCAAATTAATGGTCAATTTATTTCTTACAACACGTGATGGCCTTATAGTCCTGAATGTAGGGAGTATCTTGTGGCTACACCCAAGTTCATTACACTCAGATGAACAGTAAAATCATAAAAATATCAAAAAATTCAAAAACTTTGTGGCTTGATTATGGCATGTTTTAGGTGCTTGCAAAATTTGGTGGCCAAATAACATCCGAGGAGCTATGTACAAAAATAACAAAAGTTGTGCTCAAACTTTTGTCCACTGTTTGAGCAGAATGTATACTTTATTTGTATAGAGCTTCTTTGATGTTATTTGGCCACCAAATTCTGCAGGCATCTAAAACATTTTGTCATAGTCAAAGTCACAAGGTTTAGTATTTTTTTTTCTCTATTTGTTTTGATTTTAGTGTTCATTATAGGTATAATGAACTTGGGTTCACGATTGACATTAATGGCTATCATGTGTTGCATGTATATGTAACTAATATTCTTGATTTATAGATGGGTTTGTTATCTCTCAATTTGTTCTTTGTAATAAATTAGAGGATACCCCGCGCTTTGTTGCGGGAATCGATTGCAGTATATTTTGAGTGATTTGAATGTATGAAACATGAACAGTTGAATTAACAATATATGAACTAAAACTAAAAATACATATTATATATTGTATTTGATTATTGTGTATTTGAAAATATTTATTAAGTATAAGTGACATAGTATAATGGAAAAAAATCACATGCATGTTCTCTGGACCTTTGATAAGGTGGCCTTGACTGGTGAGATGGGATATGTGCATGGAATCAACTAATGATGGAAAACTTTTTCTCATACATATTATGGTGGGCCTTTGATGAGATGTCATGTGTGCATATTAAGATAATAGAGGTAGTGAGAATCAACAATTTAGATGCATATGATGGCCGGTTGTGTGCCCCGTAATTTCCCAAGAACATGCAAACGATTTGTGTGTCATTGTATTAAGAAGAAAGGGGTCATCTTACAAGTGTCTTGGTAAGGTTACAGTGGCCAGGAGCTTTGCTCAGCCCCACGAACAGACAGAAAGTAATTTCTTCAATTCATCTACTACGTAGCTTTGGCCGCTAAAAGAAACTAGCCAACACGCTATGAATTAAGTTGAAAAAAGATGGTCATCTCCTTCACCGTTCAGTCACAACTTTCTCTTACAGCAAAAGCTACACTACTCGACCCGATTTTTCTCTACCCTGCACACTCCTAACAAGTTGCATATGCCAACTCTAGCAACGAAAGTGTCCTTCTGCTCCCAAGCTCAAATGCAAATGAGCTTGGTGAACAGTAAAATCAAAAACATTTTTTCTTTAAACATCTGAATTTTTTTATGACAAACATTGATAAAAGTTTTAAGTGCTTGCAAAAATTTATTATGAAATCATATTCCTATAAAGCGTGGCAAAAAAAGAACTAAATCAGTGCTCCAAAATGCTTTTGAAAGTAGCATTTTCAGAGTATCGATTTTTTTTTGCCACGCCTTCTAGGAATGTGATCCCATGATGAATTTTTGCAAGCACCTAAAACTTTTGCCAATGTTTGTAAAAAAAATCAGATTTTTTTTATTTTTTTACTGTTCATCGAGATCATTTGAGCTGAGAAACTCTACTTCCCTCTAGCAAGACAATCTTCCAGGCCCTCTCCTGCTACGGTCCCTGCTTTCGTCATATAGGAGTATCACTTACACACCATGGAGCCATCCTTATGCGACCTAATTAACAAGCGATTACGGGCTAAATAAGGGGCGCTTGCAATGGAAAGTATGCAGACAAAAGTTTGAACATCGCCAGGCTTTGAGGAAAAGCGGGAGAGAGCTAGGGACATTCCGTGGCTCTAGCTAGCTAGTCGCATCGGTCTTTCATGAAAGTTAAGGGGAGTTTGCTAGCTAGATAGTGGTAGCTGCCTAACCGCTACTTCTTGGATCCCGATCATGCATTTCGATTTTGTCATCATTTGATTTTTGAGGGATCCAAGAAACCGCCAGTGCGTCTGTCATGTGACTGTAGGAGTACCTCCGAGTGGAATAAATCGATTGAGACTGCCAAGAACCCAAGAGGAACCAACACTCAATTCGTCATGGAAGATTTTTAACCGGTGGCATGTTTGCTATAGGTGCCATGAATCTTTTCAGTCACAACGATAGTATTGTGGTATTGGAGGACGTATGAAACGAGAGCAGTACGTAACTCGGTTGGGTGGAAAGTGGATGCACAATCTCGCTATCCAAGTTTTAGCTCGAGTCGAATGCATTAGGCTTTTTAGCTTTTTGTTGATTGACTGAACGTGCCAACCGTATTGCATGTTGCTTACGGAAAGTGTGTGGATGCTAATTGCCGTGTTTGCACTCATCGCCTCGATCCAGTGCTCTTTTTAGAATAAGCCCAACGCAAGGAATATTTTACGTCATGTATGTAGTAATGTGACTGCGCTATGTCTCACTTATAGCCAGACTAGCATCTATCTTTCTTTTTTTTTTGAGGGCTGACTAGCATCTATCTAGGTGAAGCATTTCCTGCACAGCGCGCTCTATTTGGTGGGCTGGCCCAATAGTGTTTTACTCGTTTTGTCTGTCGGTCGGTTGTTCGCTGATGTGTTCGTTCATTTTTTTTCGTTTTCTTTTGTTTTTGTTTGTTTTTTTCTTTCTTCTTTGGCTTTCTTTGGGGGGTTTTTCGTTGCTATACTTTGGTTTTTTTCTCTGCTTTCTCTTTTGTTTTTTTCATGGTTTTCATCGGTAATTCTAATCTGTCTCATTTTTTATTTATTTTCTTGATTTTCCACTGTTTTTTCTTTGTTTTTTTATCGTTTAACATAGTTTTCCATTCTTTTTGCACTTGTTTCTTTAGTTTTCTTTTTTGTTTCCCTTTTCTTTTTTTTCGGTTTTCATTCTTTTTCTTATATCACAGTTTCTTTTGGTGTTTACTCTACATTTTTCAAGAACATTTTTCTAATATACGTTTCATATTTTTTAATACATGCTCGACATTTCTCCATACTTTTTAATAATTTTCAAATGCTTGATCAAAAACTTCCAAATACAAGATTAATATATTTTTAATACATGGTCAATATTTTTTTATACACATCTTAACATTTTCAAATGCTTGATTAACATTTCTAAAATACAAGATAGCATTTTTTTAAATACACGATCAACATATTTTCTATACACATTTGAGAAAAATCAAATGATTGATTAACATTTTTTCAAAAGCTTGATTAATATTTTCTAAATACTTGATCAAAATTTTCACACACATTGTATATTTTTTATACATTTTTTCATATACATGAGAAACATTTTTTTATAAATATGATGAGGACATGACTACTACCTTCCAAGATTTTACTTCTACGACTGCTTCATCGACATCCTCCACTTCGACGCGAAGGTTCGGTGCCTTTATATGCTGACCAGCATACCTCAAGAAGATGGAACAGGGAACACCATGGACGTGCTCAAGGAATCAAATAAAACATATACATATGCATTGGTGCCAAGTGCCAAGAGAGGCTCATGTCATGTACTACAACGTGTCGACATGTGTGGATGTTCATGTGCAACCAACATTTGTGGATACATTGGGAATTCCCTAACGGACACTCATTGAAGTGTTCGTTTCGCACAGGGGAGATCGAGCGATCGCTCGTCTTGGGCTGGCCCGTTTAATGTTTCAGCGATCCCGGTTTTGGGAACTCTCTAGAGATTTCTGGATGGGTTATTCTCTGGTTTTGGGAACCTTCTAGAAGGTTCCTGAACTGGTTTTTCTTTTCTTCTTGTTACTTTTTTTTTGTTGTTTCTATTATCTACTGTTTCCTTTTTCTGTGTATTTTTCTTGACGTTTTTATTTTTTATTTTCTTTCATATTCATTTTCTTTTTCCAAGTTTATTTTTTCTTTCATTTTTACTTTTCATTTTCTGTTTATATTGTTCAAAAATTTCAAATATTGTTTGGAATTTCAAAAAATGTTCTTGTTTTTGAAATTTGTTCTTAATTTTCACAAAATGTTCCTGTTTAAAAAAAGTTTCTTGTTTTCAAAATTTTGCTCACAATTTCAAAAAATAATCGTCTCTCAAGAAGTTCAGGAATTTCAAAAAATGTTCTTGTTTCCAATATATGTTCACAATTTCAAAAAAATGTTCATGCTTCGAAAAATATTCAGGGATTTCAAAACATGTTCTTGTTTTCAAAATTTGTTCACAATTTTTCATAAAAATGTATGTGCTTAAAAAATGTACGCGGTTTCAACATTTTGTTCGCAATTTCAAAAACTGTTCCCTTGTTTTAAATTTTGTTCGTTTTCAAAAAAGCGTACCAATACGTATTTTGTTCGCATTTTTGAAAAAACTGTTTATGTTTTAACTTTTTTTGCTCTGAATTTAAAAAATGTTCTTGTTTCCCATTTTTGTTCCAAAATTAAGAAACTGTTCATGATCTCAGAAAATATTAGGGAATCTCAAGAAATGTTCGCATTTTTTGTTCCTGTTTTTCTAAATCGAATTACAAAAAAACGTTCACTTTTCAAAAAAGAGTTTGGAATATCACAAAAATTACGGCATTTCAAAACAGTTCAAACTTTTCAAAAAAATGTTTTAAACTTTTTTTCGAAATGTCAACACCTGCTGTGTGTTCTTATAGTGTTTTGCGCCTTTAATTCCTGTAGCTGATGTCTGGTGTGTTGGCTAACCCTCGTGGTTAGGAGCCTATGCTGTGCGAGGTCTCTGGATCGAATCGAGAGCTCCTGCTTGATGCTCGTTAGCGTCAAACAGATCAGCTTTCGCGCAGGGTTCGCGCAAACGGCCGGCCCATTGCCAAGAGTGAATGTAATAATAATAAAAAAGAACTAGCGCTGGATGGATTCGAAGCCCAGACTTAGCGCTCGATCGTGGCTTTGCTTGGCACTGCTGCTGAAATCACTAATTAAGGAGTACTCGTTGCAAAGAACACTCCACCTTCCCAGGTCACGACAAGTGGCGCACATGCAGCGCGCCACTTGTGGCAACCTGGGAGTTTTCCCTTTTTTCGTAGATCCGTTTATTCAAAACGTTTTATCTTTTAAACCGTGCGTCCAAATCTCGAACCGTTTTCACCGTTGGATTCCTCGCGTCGAGATCTTCAAAACTAGATCACATGTTGATAGGTTTTGACGAACTATTTTATCCACGAAAAAAACCGAACGAAAAAACCGAACCGGGAGCACGGGTTTTTTCCCTTTCCGAAAGAGGCACGCTCGTGCCTCTCGCGAAATCACAACCGTGCCTCTCGTGGAAGCAAAACCGTGACTCTCGTGGAAGCAAAACCGTGACTCTCGTGGAAGAAAAAAAAACAGAAAACGCATTTTTTTCCGTTTCCGAGAGGCACGGCCGTAACTCTCGCGAAAGCACAACCGTGCCTCTCGCGGAAGCAAAACCGTGACTCTCGCGAAAGAAAAATAAATAGAAAACGCGTATTGTTTTCCCTTTCCGAGAGGCACGGCCGTGACTCTCGCGAAAGCACAACCGTGACTCTCGCGAAAGAAAAAAAATAACAGTAAACGCGTATTTTTTTCCCTTTCCAAGAGGCACGGCCATGACTCTCGCAAAAGCACAACCGTGCCTCTCGCGGAAGCAAAACCGTGACTCTCGTGAAAGAAAAAAAAGAGAAAACACATTTTTTTTCGTTTCCGAAAGGCACGGCCATGACTCTCGCTAAAGCACAACCATGCCTCTCGAGGAAGAAAAACCGTAACTCTCGCGAAAGAAAAAAAAGAAAACACGTTTTTTCGTGCAAAAAAAATTCGAATTTTTTTTGATTGAAAAGCTAAGGAAAACCGGGGGAAAACCAAAACGTCGAAAAAACCCGAAAAACAAACCATTTAAAAAGCCGAAAATGCGTGCGGAAAAATAAAAAAAAATCCGGAGGGAGCGTCCAGAGCGCGACACGTGGCGAATGGCTGAGAGCGCGCCAAGTGACGCTGATCGTTGCGAGGCTCCCGAAGGGGCGCTCGTTAACTAGTTGCTCTCCACTGCTGCTAACGACTGGGAGTGCTTTATAGTACAATGCTAAACTTGAAGTAATTATGTACAGCGGCAAATTCGTTAATTAGTCGTTCTTAAAATATTGAATAATGTTTTCTTGAAAAAAATTAGAAACTCGAACAGACTATTAACAAATATTCAAAACATGAAACAAAAAATTGAAATTTTTATATATGATGAAGGATTTTTACATATACATTGAAACATTTTTTAGATATACGCTGAACAATTTTTAACTACACACCAAACATTTTTGTGATATACACTGAAGAATATTTAAATCACATTGAACATTTTGTGATATACGGTGAACATTTTCCAAATATACATTGAACATTTTCCTGATATACACTGAACAATATTTAAATATAACTTGAACATTAATGTGATATACGTAAAAGAAATTTTTGAATTGTGAACAATTTTCTGAAAAAGTGATTATTTTGGAAACCATGAACAGAAATAGGAATTTCAAACTTTTCAAAAACAAAAGATAAAGACGAAAAAAGGATAAAAGAAAAGCAAACGAAAAAAGAAACAGAAATAGAGACAGAAGAAAAACAGAAACAAAAAGGAAGAGAGAAAACAGAAATAACAAAATACCCGCAAAAAGAAAAAAAAGGTTGAGGGGAAGGTTCCCAGAACCGGTTGTGTGGCGCTGCCGTAAAATGCTCGATATGGGCCAGCCTGTTTCGCGCGCGCTTCAGCGAAAGCAACGCAGCTGGACGCTCGCGCGCGTCAAATAGGGATCGCCGAAGGAATCATGCCTCTCCCGCGTTTTCTTTTTGTCGCACAACACTTAGGTAGGTCCTGCCTGTGCGAAATCCTGCCATTCTTTCGCAGAATGCGCCAGATAGGAGGGGGATTTCCTCTTTGACGCATTCTGCGTCAAATTGGCGGAGGTTCGCACAGACTAGCGAGGCGAACCGCTCGGCTGGGCCTGGGCAAATTTTACCTGTTAGTGTAGGTACTGCAGTTTGATTTCTAAACAGGGTTTTGTTTTTCCTATTGTTTTTTGTGGCTAGTTTTCTTTCATTTTTCTTTTTAATTTTTCTTTTCTTATCATTTTCATTTTTGGTTTTTTCTTTTCTATTTCTTTTCATTTTCTTTACTTTTATTGTTTTTCATTTTTATAAAATACACAAATTTCTAACAACGTTCACAATTCAAAATTGTTCGCAAATTTGAAAATTTATTTGGTTGCTAAAATGTTTACTTTTTCAAAAAAATGTTCGCAAATCTAAATAAATGTTCATAAATTTAAAAAATGTTTGTGTTTTAAAAATGTATGTGAATTTGTTAAAAAATCTTGTTTTCAAAAAGTGTTCACAAATTTGAGGAAATGTTCATGCTTTACAAAAATGTTCGTAAATTTCATAGGATGTCCAGGTTTTTTGAGAAAAATGTTCGTAAAATTGAAAAAATATTCACGCTTTCAGAACAATGTTTGCCATTCTTGAAAAAATGTTCGAAAATTTGAAAAAATGTTTTGTTTTTGAAAATTGTTCGTAACTGTGAAAAAATGTTCACAAAGTTCAAAAAGTATTATGTTGCTTTTTTAAAAAATGTTCGCTATATTGCTTGTCCAAAAAATGTTTACATTTTAGGAAAAACATTTAAAACTGAAAAAAATTTCGTATTTGCAAAATGTTCGTGCTTTTTTAAAAACATTTCAAAATATAAAAAATGTTCGCGTTTTCGGAAAAAAATATTTTAATAACTTCGTTTTTGCGGGGATTTAATAAAATACTTGCTACAGTATCCGCGGTCGGTGCGCTACAGTGCATGGGACGGTCGCTACAGACCTACAGTATCGATTTGATTTGTTACCGCACGTCATTCTTCTAAAAAAAATTGTTGCAGCACGTGGATCGAGTTGATATTTCTTAAAAATAAGCACCACAAATGTGCCAGCAAAGCTTTTTTGGTCTTGTCTCCACAACACTTGCGTGACCGGGGGACACTTTGTGAAAAAATAAGCTCGGGACACTTGGTAGCGGGAAAACAGCAAAAAAATGTGGCCCTCTCAGGATTCAAACTGACACCACTGCCTTCCTGTACGAGCGCGCCTAACCACTAAACCAACTCAACTAGTGACTGATAAAAGCGCCAAGAGTATAAGAGCATGCGCCCGCGCTATTTATTGCATGTGTACAGTATCACTTAAATTTTCTGAATAATACAAAAATATCGTGAAGTTGAATAAGTTCATCATTTTTTAAGAAAAGTTCACAAAATTGAAAAATGGTTCATTGATTTTGAAAAAAAACATCAAATTTAAAATAAGTTCATCGAATTTGAAAAAAGTTCATCGAACTTGAAAACAGTTTACCAAACTTGAAAAAAAGTTCATCAAAATTGATAAAAGTTTGTTGAATTTGAAAAAAAATCATTGTTTTTTAAAAAAGTTCATCAACTTGAAAAGTTAATCGATTTTTCAAAAAAAAAATCATTGATTTGAGAAAATTTTCATCGATTTGAAAAAGGTTCATCGATTTTGGAAAAAAGTTCATCGATTTGAAAAAATGTTCATCGAATTTGAAAACAAATCATCGATTTGAAAAAAAGTTCATCAACTTGCAAAAGTTCATCGATTGTTTTTTTTTGAAAAAGTTCATCCATTTGAAAAAAGGTACATCGATTTTGAAAAAAAGTTTATCAATTTTGGAAGAAATCATCGATTTGAAAGAAAGTTCACGATTTTGAAAAACAAGTTCACAAAATTGGAAAAAAAATCACGCACTTAGTAGACAAGAAGGAAGAAAGACAAAAAGAAAAA
Organism: Thinopyrum obtusiflorum; assembly: GCA_036873465.1. NCBI lineage: Eukaryota > Viridiplantae > Streptophyta > Magnoliopsida > Poales > Poaceae > Thinopyrum > Thinopyrum obtusiflorum. Next base: position 5,317 of record JAAAWM010011794.1, on the reverse strand, counting down.
AAACCTGTTTCCAAGGAAAATGAAGAATAAAAAAAGGATAAAGAATAAAAGGGTGAAAAAGCTCTAAGAAAACACGAATAGGTGAGTTGGCCTAGTGGTTAGTGCAGCGTGCATGTACTAGCGAGATCGTTGGTTCGGATCCGCCCTCGCTAGAAAATAGGGGTTCTGTTGAATTTCAAGTATTCAGTTTCACCAATATGATACAGAGACTTGCTTCACATTTGGAATTACACAAAAAAGATTTTTCATCGGAAAGAGCTCTACGAAGACTTTTGGGAAAACGTCGACGTTTGCTGGCTTATTTGGCAAAGAAAAATAGAGTATGTTATAAGAAATTAATCGGTCAGTTAAATATTCAGGAGCAGTAATTTAATTGTTCAATTTTTTTCCTTCTTTTATTATTATTTTTAGTAGTCTTATAGTAGTCTTATATTTTTCATTTTGACGAGCCTCGCTTTGAGGAATTCATGGAATAATGAATTAAGGAAGAAAGAATATGAGTCTACCACTTACAAGAAAAGATCTCATGATAGTCAATATGGGCCCTCAACACCCATCAATGCATGGTGTTCTTCGACTAATCGTTACTCTCGATGGTGGGGATGTTATTGATTGTGAACCCATATTAGGCTATTTACACAGAGGAATGGAAAAAATCACGGAAAACTGAACTATTATACAATACTTACCTTATGTAACAAGGATATAGAGAGATTGTAGAAAGGGATAGGATAGTTACTTTTGCAAGAGACTTATTGTAAATTCCTTAACTTAAGAAAGAAAAAAGAATAAAAACACAGATATATAAGATAAAAAAAAGAATTAATAAGACGAGATTCGACCTCCCCCTACATATTTAATTTCTTCTCCTATACAAAAACTAGCAAGACCCACTCCATTGGTAATTCCATCAATAACACCCTTATCAAAAAACTCTGTTAGTTCGGTTAACCCTCTTATACCGAGGGTAAAGACCCTAGTATAGAAAATATCTATATAACCACGATTATATGACCAACTGTATATTTTTTTACTTGATCTAAAAATTCCTTTTTAGGATCTCCTTTGGCAAAAGATTTTATTAAATCCAAATTCTGAAAAAAAAGAATAAGCGGATCCATAGAAGATATATGCTATGAATACACCAAAGATAGCTAGACTTACTGAAGAAACTGCATTAGTAATAAATTCATATGAATTTACAAAAGAATTAGAACTTTCCTGGGTAAAGTTTATTGAGGTAGTTAACAAATTTGATAATATGGTTAACTTTGCTATTCCATTACCAATTCCTCCATTATCAAAAGAGATTCCTATGAATCCAATGAACAAAGTGAAAAGTAGTAATATAAGAAGAGGAAATAACATAGTATTTCCCATTTCATGCGGATAGGCAAAAGTGTTTTTAGCCCCACAAGACGTAGTAAAGGATCCTATCCTATTTCTTGTATTACCTTGAATTTTTGGTATATTTCGTGAAAAAATAGAAACTCCACCCTTCGTTGTTGATAAAACAAAATCCCTATTCACTCCTTTGGGTATCCTTTTCCCCCATAAGGATATTGAATACATGGAACTCTCTTTAGTGCTATTGTAATTTTGAAAATGAACACGCAAATACCCATCAAATGTAAGTAAATATATCTGAAAATATAAAAGGCAGTTAATCCTGCAGTGAAGGAGGCTATTATTCCAAAAAAGGGCGAATCCAACCAATTATTACTAAGGATTTCATGTTTGGACCAGAAGCAAGCAAGAGGTGGAATACCACAAAGAGAAAGTGTACCCCATAAAAAAGTAGTTCTTGTGATTGGAATGTATTTTCTTAAACCGCTCATAAGAACCATAGTTTGACTTTTATCTAGTGAATATCCAACAAGAGGTTCCATTGAATGAATAATGGATCCGGATCCCAAGAACAATAAAGCTTTTGAATAAGCATGAGTGATCAAATGGAATAAAGCAGCTTGATAAGGACCTATACCTAGAGCTAACATCAGCAAATAGGTTTTTGCGTTTTAAAAACAGAAAAAAGAATTGAAAATGGGCCGGCCCAGTGCGGCGGTAGGGTGTGCGCCGATTGCGTAGACACCTAAAACGGGCGCTTAAGGCGCCGTTTAGGAATTGCCCCGTACATGGGCCTGGTCCTTGTCTCTACCTGTGATGTTGATGCATGTACCGCCACTGTACATGGGCCTAGCCCATGCCTGTACGTGGGGCTGCCTCGGGGGCATTTACTACAGCCCCGATTCGGCCAGACAGCCGCCGCCTGATTCATCGATTGCCTCCAATAAATAGCTAGAGATTATTAGGGTGGTTGGACTTGGGTTTGTTTAGAAAGAAGTTTAGCTATTGTTACTTTTATTTGTCTTCACTTGTAGCGATTAATGCGACCGTCATGACATCGTATCGAAACCCCAAATTTTGCCTCGTGAGATTTATTTCATCCAGCAATTTCAAATTGCCTGGCTATTATTTTCTTGCATGTTCTTCGATTTGCTTGCAGAAAAAAAAATCATTCGTGTATAGGTCGATCACATCGTTGGCTCGGTCGGTAACACTGTGCAGTTGGTTCAGTGATTGTCGTGGATATTAGTCCTGTACGTCTACCTGTACGACTGGTACCCGGATCATGAGGGTCAAATCCTCAAAAAAAATCGAAGTTATCTCTCTCTCTCTCTCATCAAAAGATAGGGACCTCAGTTCACATCAAAATATTTAAAATTTACAAATGCTTGATTAAAAATATTTGAAATAGTCAAAAAAAATTCTAGACAAATGTTTAACAGTTTTCAAATGCTTCATTGACATTTTCAAATACAAGATTAGCATTTTTTGAATACATGGTCAACATTTTTTTCTATATACATTGTAAGATTTTCAAATGCTTGATTAACACTATTTAAATTTAAGATTGACATTTGTTTTGTATACACATTTTTTAAATACATGGTCAACATTTTTCTATACAAACTTAACATTTTTCAAATGCTTGATTAATATTTTTCAAATACTTGTTTAACATTTTTTTCAAATTTTTTATTTACATTTTTTTAAAATACATGGTCAACTTTTTCACACATATTGTATATTTTTTTATACATTTTTCGAGCATTTACTTTATACTCATTTAACATTTTTCAAATACTTGGTTAACATTTTTTTCAATTTTTTAAGTAAAGTACTTTTTATAATATAGTAGTATTTATTTAGAATATTTTTAAGATTAAAGGAAGTAAATTAAAAAACGAAAATAAAAAACGCAAACTGACAGAAAAACGGTGCCGTAGCCTCCCGCACGCCTGGACTGGCCCATTTAGATAGAAGCCTGATGCTAGATGTAGGGTAACGCAGCAGAAAACAAAATTTTTCCGACCTACGCACCAGCGCAGGATCACTATGGAGACTGCATACAAGGTTTGATCTTTTTCGTTACCGACTCGTAGCGCAGCGGAAGTAGAGTCGATGACGAACGGCGGTGCAGATCCCCGCAGCTAGGATTTACAACCTCCCAACCGCGAGGATGTATACCCTCGTCTTCCCTTCGGACGGCCCTCCGGGAGGCGGTCGAACAGTCCCCCGGACGGTGTCACGGACAGCCCTTCGGGAGGACCTTCGAAACTTGAACGGTCACTCGGACAGCCCTTCGGGAGTACTCACAGAACTCGGACCGTCACTTGGACAGCCCTTCGGGAGGCACTCTCGAACAGCCCCTCAGGGCACTAAGATCAAAACTACGATCTCTCTACAGAGTTGCACACATACGGTGTCATCTATCCGGCAGGGCTTCGCCGTCCAGAACTAGTTCCCACCGGAACCCAGACAGCCTTTCGGCTCTACGAAAACTCTTTTCGTGGGAGGGAGAGAGAAGCCAGACAAGTCATGGCATGTGTATGAGAGCAAGAGATGATCTTTGGGCTGCCTCCATCTCCTCTATTTATAGGAAAACCAAGGGGTAGTGTGCCTCCACCTTTTACAAAAAACTCCCATGTAATAAAACATACATGAGGGTGTTAAGTGCAAAAAGGGTGCCATGTGGAGCTCACATGGAGCACCACTACCATGGCCAGCCACACTAGGGGGGGACCCCCCCATGGGGTGCCTTGCACCTCACTCCCTTCTAGAAGCCTTTTGGAAAATATCCCAAAAGGTGACTTTCCCAAAATATCCAAAATCTGCTTTCACTATTCACGACGATATTTTTCAGCGTCCGAATGAATTGAAAATATTTATGTGGGCTTAGAACAATTCCAGTACCCACCAAAATAATTTTCAACGCGTTCTGGAACAATTCCAGTTTAGTGATTTCCTCAGCAAAAAGCAATCATAGCGGTTCCGGCAGCTCCGGAACATTTCTGGTTTTCATCCCGGCCCCCCCCCCCCCCCCCCCCCCCCCCCCCCCCCCCCCCCCCCCCCCCCTTTGGTTTTTTCTCTCCGGAAAAATTCTAGAAGTTACCAGAACAATCTGGCACCTCCAAAAAGTTCCTGGTGCATGCCGAAACTTTTTTGGCTCAATGGTTTAATCCGAAACAACTTTTCGGTTCTACAAAAACTTTTCCAGTATTCTCTCCGAAACTTTTTCGTTGTCTCCGAAACTTTTCCGGTGACTTTCTCTCAGACTCCCTGTCTAGTATTCACTAGATAGATGACCCTTAAGCATGTGGCCCTATAGGTTTGTTGAAGTATAGACATGACAAAAACACTTTCCGATCAATGATCAGCATCGAAGCCGTGGACACCCATATTGATCCCTATACCCACACGAATGAATATTCGAGTGAACCTCTAGTTGCCATGTGCTATTCCTGTTGCTTCATGATATGTTACAAATACCCGAGGTGAGATTTATCAGCATCCCCGTGGATCAACACTTGTCCACAATGCCAGTTACCTCGTTACCGATTTTGTTCTCTTTTCTCATTCCCATGTTCCGGCATCCCTATGATCATATCATGTTGTGTCTGGCCAAACGATGATGGATACCGTAACACCGAGAGGGCCCAGAGATATCTCTCCATCATAGGAGGATCAAATCCCAATCTTGAGCTATCAAGTCCCCTGAAATATACTTTTCCCTGAACCCGTAAGCCACCGTAAAAGCCACCCATTTATGGATGATGTTTAACAAACCCCAAAGTTCATGAAGCAAGCATGAAGAAACTTGACACTCTCATGGTCTAAGGAATTATGCAAACATTAACTATCTCTGTGTTATTAAATATTAACTTGTGACGAATGTATCTCATAGAGCATATCATCAATACGGTCGATTCAACACAAGTGTTCTCCTAACATTGTGCCCTCAAAGTTGCCGGCA
>JAAAWM010011793.1:0-105790 GCA_036873465.1 Thinopyrum obtusiflorum | reverse complement strand
GTTGCGGTGGAGCAGAGGGAGGAGAGGGGGGAGTGAGCGGGGGAGAGCCAGGGGGTCCGGGGTGCTGCTCTTATCCCCACGCGCGGCGCGAGTGCGCTGTCGAGCGGGAGCGAGGGGGGCTGGGGTACAGGCGCGGCGCGCGCAGTGTGTTCGACAGCAGCGAGGAGGAGCAGTGCGGGGGGGTAGGGGAAGGCTAGTTGGGCCGGGCACTGTGGCCACTTAGGCCCAGTGGCAGTGGGCCTTTTTCTTTTTCTTTTTTTCTTTTCTGTTTCTCTTTTCTTTTCTCTGTTTTCTCTTTTCTTTTCATTCCAAATGAGTTTTGTAAAATATGAAAACTAATCCAATAATTACAGTGCATTATTAGCCACTGATATAAATTGGTTTTGAGTCCAAACATTTTCATATGGATTTGATTTAATTAAAAAGGCATAAAATAGTGCTATCTTGCTGCTGTTTCTATTTGTTTGAGTCATTTAATTATTTTAGTTAGCATTGCTGCTAATTTTATATTTGCCTCTAGATTATTTGCAACAGGATGAGCATTTTTGTTTCAGGATTTGAACAACTTTTATTTTCACTTTAAGTTTCAATTTCCATTTGAATTTAAATTTGAATTGGGATCTGACACTATGCTGATTAAACACTGTTAATCATGATGACATGGCATCATCAAAAGGGTGTTCACTGTAGCTTAATACAGGGGGTGTTACACCAGTCCTTCACGGAACTTCTCCTGCTTGCGTGCGTCAGTGGAGACGTCATCTTCAGCATAGCGAGACAGGTTGAGAAATTCCCTCTAATATGCATCCACTGTCATCTTGCCCTGAGTGAGGTTGTGGAATTCCTTCTTCTTGTCCATCAGACCTTGGGGAATGTGGCATGCATGAAAGGCAGTCTGGAATTCAAGCCAAGTGGTGGTGGTTCCAACAGGCACCATACACCTGTGGATTTCCCACCATTGAGCAGCTGGACCCTTCAGGTGATACACCGCAAAGGTGACATAACTAGCAGGGGCAACATTGGCTGACTCCATCTCAAATGTGATGTCACAGATCAAATCATCAGCATCCAAAGGCTCAGATGAGTTGCGGAAAGTGGTTGGGTTGAGGCGCACTAACTCCTGAAATGAGATCAGGCCAGGCTCCTGGCGAGCATGGTTGTTTGTTAAGCGGTCAACTAGAGTACCCATAACTATCTGTTCAGCTCGAACTGCTGCATCATTGTAGTGACATAGGGTGGTGGTTGAGGATCTTCAGAACCACTGTCTCCATTGTTCTAGGTTTGACTACTACTAGCACCACGAGACTTCTTCTTAGCCATCCTGAGTAAAACAACAGGGGCAGGTTAATAAGTGTAATGACATGCATATATGAGTGGCAGGTGTATGGAATTATTCATAGGTGTATTCGGTAACAGGGGATTGAAGTGCGGTAGGTACAAAGGATTCTCGATAAATCAGAAAGTATTTTGGAATGTCTTGAGATATCAAGAGATCATCTAGAATGTGTGGCTCTTCGGAATGAAGTCATCATGAGAACCTAGAGTTAGTAAATCTATAACCCGAAGAGGTGAGAAGTTCAGAACCCAGAGTAAGGATGCAGAATAAAAGAATCCTAATCCCATCCATATGTGACGTGGGCCCGTAAGCCACACATCACACCTAGTAGTTTGCAAATAGGTTTTTCAAGACTAGACTCAACATCGGCCAAGAGGTTTGGGGGTTCCTACAGGCAGTCGGCTCTGATAACAACTTGTGACGCCCCCGATCATTAACGTGCATTAATCATACACGCAGCATGCACGCTCATGAACGGTGACTCACGGTAGTACCACAACACAACTCTATGACACAAAAATAAACATAAAACATTATATTACAAACAGGGGTCGTAAGAACCAACAATACATTAGAGGAGAAAGCAAAATATGTCTAACTATAGATAAGATACAAGGGTGCCTTAAGAAGGCTGAAACAAAACGATGACCCTACCCAAAGGTGCAGGTTTCCTGCTTGGGACCTCTGAAATACTTGTCGACGTCGAATTCCAAGTAGTAACCATGATCGGGGATACCAGCATCCGAGGGGCTACTATCTAAAGGCAGCAACTGGGTTGAAGGAAAAGAATAGCAAAGCAACGGTGAGTACTCTACCAAAGTACTGGCAAGACTTACATCAGATCTACACTACATATGTGAGGGTGTACTAGACTAGGGGGTGCTAACCCATACAGCCCATTGCCTGTTTGCCGAACTAGAAGCCCATCAGCCATCACCTGGAGGATAGCTGAAGATGTAACCTCGTCGTGAGCAAGATGGAAACCATCAAAGACTTTGCGTGTACTTCAAGATAGTTCTTATCATCGGCATGTTTATCCCTAGCTGGAAACCGACCATATGTGTAAACCTAGGTACCCTCGGTGCCTATATAAGCCAAGGGGTTTAGTCCATAGAGACACAATTACAAGCCTTAGGGTTTAGCTAATACTCATCCAATCTCGAGGTAGATCAAGCTTGTACTCTATACACCACACATTAATATAATCCAAGCATGACGTAGGGTATTACCTCTTCGAGAGGGCCTGAACCTGGGTAAAAATCATCTCCCTTGTCTCCTGTTATCCATTGATCCCACATCCACAGCTCGGGACCCCTTACCCGAGATCAGCTGGATTTTGTACCGTCATTGGTGCTTTCATTGAGAGTTCCGTTGTGTGGTCACCAAGGATCGATGGCTCATCTGAACATCAACAGCAGCATCGGCTGTGGAGGTATCTTCCTTCCCAGCCAGCTTTTCACATTCGGTAGCATCGTGCTTCACGCTGATTCGACCGGTCATCTTGGCCGGGTCGATAACTTCGCCCCTGATCAGATGACCAGGTGCGGAAACCTGTAATACACTACCGATTCACATGGCGATCTAGTTCTCTTAGGATTGGCATCACCGCAGCCTGAGAGCCCCATGGACGCCAAGGCCTTGACCTCGGATCCGGCTTCTGACCCTAATCTCGGGTCAGCCGTCACTTCGGACCTAGCTTTGAGCTCGGATCCGACTACTGCGCCAATGAATCAGTGGTTAACCCTAGCCGACCATAGCCCTGAGGCGGTGTTAAGCGACCCACCAAGAAAACTCCAGGTCAGTCTCGCCTACTGCGTGAAGATGGGCCCGACGGACCTCTCGCTCTTAAATGAGATGCTGGACCGGATCCAAAGTCTAGGGATCTCGGACAAGTAATCCTCAATTTATGATCAGATCAGACTTAAAGCCGATGACAGGGAAATTTATGTCTGACCCACCACCCACCTAGTCGCTACTGTTTGAGATTTAACCGACGTACTTGACTATGCCTCCGATGAGGTAGATGACATGGAAGAAGATATCGATGACCTGTCATACATCACGTCCCCCCAGCCACTTCCAACACTGGAAAGTGGGCTGCCACCTCTACCTATGATGTTTATATGGTTGATACCCCTAAGGAGGATGGTGAAGACATGAAAAACGAGCCTCCCAAGCGCCGATGTACTCGGAAGCGATCTAAAGGAAGGGGAAGAGGCATGGGGAGCAATACAAACACCAATGGAACCGGCGACTACCTCACTCCGGACAACGCCGAGGACAAGGGCAACCACGATGATGCCACTCCTGGGTAGCACCACGGTGCCACGGGGATGCTAGATGACCCTGACGACCCCGCGGACCCGGAGGACCCGAAAGGCTCCGAGGACAGCAACTACCTCCCCAAATACGAGGAAGAGGTCAGCCTCGGACCCGAGGATTTCATCATCCCCGAGGACTCTCTCGAGCAAGAAAGGTTTCGGCGATGGCTTATCGCCATTGCCCGAAGCATGAAAATGAAGTAGCAGCTTCAAGCTAATCAAAACACTCTCAATGATAAGTGGGTGGTGGTCCTCGTGGCTGAACAAGACTTTGAGTTATGGCGTGCAGGCCCGAACAAGAGTTACCCACAACGGCGTTTGCTTTTCTCCTACGTTCGATGATGAAGCCACAGAAGAAGTGCCCTTCAAGCACGACTAGCCTGACCGTCCCCCTCAAGGATGAGATATGATGGCTGACAGACCTGAAAATCCTCCCGTAGTTCCCCACCGTACAGGCAAGGAGCCTACCCAATCAACGATCCTTACGACTTGCGGAGGCAGTTATCCGCAAACCCTGCCCCAACTCGGTCTATATACGGGTCCAGGGGACACGCGTTTGTTGGACAGGACGGATATCAAGCTTGGCTCGACATGCATGATAGAGCTCAGGAGAACATGAATGCTCGGATGTCAAACGAGGTTCGGCAGAATGTAGCCCGGGTCAGAGGAACTACACACCTGATGTGTTTCACATACAAGGTGATGCAACACCAGTTCCCGGAGGGGTTTAAACTCGTGAACATAGAACAGTACGATGAAACTACTGACCCGGCTGTGTGGATCGAAGATTTTCTTCTGAACATTCATATGGCCAGAGGAGATGATCTCCACGCCATCAAGTATCTACCGTTGAAGCTTAAGGGGCCAGCGCGGCATTGGCTTAATAGCTTGCCGGAAAATTCTATTGGAAGCTGGGAGGAGCTTGAAGATGCTTTCCGAGCCAACTTCCAGGGCATGTACGTTCGGCCTCTGGATGCTGACGATCTCAGCCACATTATCCAGCAACCCGGTGAGTCCGCCAGAAAGTTATGGAAATGGTTCTTAACTAAAAAGAACCAAATTGTTGACTGTCCTGATGTAGAAGCAATAGCCGCTTTCAGGCATAGTATCCGTGATGAGTGGCTGGCGCGGCAGCTCGGACAGGATAAGCCAAAAACAATGGTGGCTCGTACCTCATTAATGACCCGTTTTTGTGCGGGCGAAGATAGCTGGTTGGCTCATAGAAGCGACCATCCTGACGACCCAAGTACCTCGGAAGTCCGAGATGGGAACGGGAAGCCCCGGCACAACAAAAATAACAAGCGCCGACAAAAAAATAATGGCAGCGACACTGATGAGCGAACTGTCAATGCTGGGTTCAGTAATTTAAAGTCGGGACCAAGGAAGAAGCCCTTTAAAGGGAACAAACACTACTAGGAAAATGCTTATAGATAGAAGTTTACTAGTAGCATTTGTTTATGACCCCACGCTACTAGTAGTTAGTAGTAGCGCTGGGTAGAAAGAGCGCTACTGGTATACATTAGCAACAGCGCTGGTTTCCTTGGACCATGCTACTGGTAAGTGTGCCACACCACACCACCTGATCAATAAAAATTAGCAGCACGGGTCGTCTACCCAGCGCTACTGTTAGTTTAGGATCTATAGCTCCTGTTGAAAGAAACGCGCTACTGCTATTTCTTCTATGTGTACACTTTTACCAGTAGCGTGTTTTTCCACCCTGCGCTATAGGTAGTGGAACTTAGCAGCAGATATTTTGGCTGGCGCCCATAGCAGTAGCGCGCATTGGTGACCTGAGCTACTGCTATGGTCCCCCCCCCCCCCCCCCCCCCCCCCCCCCCCCCCCCCCCCCCCCCCCCCCCCCCCCCCCATATGTCCTATGTTTAGGGAAGGTCATGCCGAATTTTTGTATGAATTTGATCCATGCATGCATACGTGGTTATAATATTTTGCTCCGCACGTCGGTGATCATGAAGGTCAATGGAAGGACGGTGGAAAGATACTGGCAATCCACGGTGGACGACATGTATGAAAAAAGACTTAAGGATGTTGTTTGTTCGTGTCGAAAATGCAAAGGAGGAGTCAGGCTCGACCCCTTTAAGGGTGGTAAATTCAAGGCGCACCTGCTCATGCATGGTTTCATGGATGGCCATACTCGGTGGATAAGCGAAGATGATTATGTTGATGATGTCGATGGGGCAGTAAATAACGACATGGGGCCAGACGAAGAGATGACTGATTATGTGCCCGAAGAAGAAGACGGCCTCGGAAATGGCAATGGCGAAGAGGCAGTACAAGGCAGAAAAGACGCGGACATGCCTCCATCTTCATCGCTACTAAGTTCAGCCATGCGGTAAGAAGATGACTAGCGATAGAGCTGCTTCTAGAGAGGAGGCCAAACTGGCGCAACTGGAGGTAGACTCGATGACTTCTTTGTATGATGGTTGCGATCCCGAGGTGACCCGCTTGAGTTTCACGCTAGAACTTCTAAAGACGAAGGCAAAAAACAAATGGACGGATGCAAGCCTGGATGAGCTTTTGAAGAATCTAAAGAAGGTTCTTCCCGCGGGAAGCCTGTGTCTTACTAGTGTCGAGGAGGCAAAGAAAATCATGTGCCCTCTTGATCTGCCACACATTAGATATCACGCATGCATCAATGATTGCATCATATATCGGAACGAGCACGCAAAAAAAACATCTGTCCAAAGTGCAATGCTTCACGATATAAGAAGGCCGGAAAGAAAGCTCCACAGAAAGTTGTATGGTACTTTCCGATCACTCCGCGTCTGGAGTGGTATTTCGTAGATCCTAAGGAAGCAAAGCTTATGCAGTGGCACGCGGAGAGGGTGAAGCCAGATGACGGAGATGATCCGAAGCTGAGACATGTCATAGATGCTAGCCAGTGGAGAGCATTAAACGCTGAATTTGATTTTTTGGCAAATGATCCAAGGAACATCGTGCTTGGCGCTAGTAGTGATGGCATGAATCTGTTTGGCAACCAGAACACCAATCATAGCACATGGCCCGTGTTTGTATGGATGTACAACCTCCTCCCTTGGAAGTGCATGAAGGAAAAATACATACACATGGCTATGCTTATTCAAGGGCCGAAACAACCAGGAAATGATATAAATCTATATCTCGGGTTACTGAAAGAGGAGCTATAGATCTTATGGACAACGCCGGCCAAGACATGGGACGCAAGCAAAGGAGAGTATTTCTACATGAGAGCCACACTGATTATGACGGTGCAGGACTATCTCGGTTACGGGTATCTCTCCAGCCAAGTGTGCCACGGATATTGCGAATGCCCTAGGTGCATGGATGATACAACTTCTCTGCAGCTATCAAAAGATGGCAGGTCTTCGAAAATCGTGTACATGCGGCATAAAAGATGGCTCGAGAAGGATGACCCGTGGAGAAAGCGTGGAGATCTATTCAATGGTAAGGCTGAGCATCGAGGTCCTCCATGTAAGCGTAGCGGTGCAGAAATATATGAGTTATTGAAGAACTAGGAAGAGTGCCCCTCGCCAGGAAAGGCGAAGAAAAAGGCGCCAGAGCCGCTGATGAAGGTATGGAAGACGAGATCTGTTTTCTGGGACTTGGAATACTGGCCCAAACTCGACATGCCTAATAGCCTTGATCAAATGCATATCACAAAAAATATCCTCGAGAGTTTGCTTGGAACATTGATGAACATGCCGGAGAAGACCAAGGATGGGCCGAAGGGAAGAAAAGACTTGGAATTTTTGAAAATCAGGAAAGATCTCCAAATGCCCGGTAAAAAGTCGTCAGAGGAGACGGAGACGGAGACAGAGACAGAAGATAGGGGCAAAAAAGTAAACAAGAAGGAAGAACAATATTGCCCCCCCTCTTGCTTCACCTTAGATCTGAAGGAGGTCGATCAATTGTTCAAGTGCCTTGCCGGAATCAAAGTTAGTTCCGGATACTGTGGGAAGATAAGAAGATATCTGGACACTAAGAAAAAAAGGTTCAGCGGGATGAAGTCTCATGACTGTCATGTGATGATGACGCAGTTACTCCCTGTTGCACTTAGAGGGATTATGGACACACACGTCCGTGAGACGCTTACTGACCTATGCCACTTTTTTGATGCTATCTCTCGAAAGTTGATCAGTGTGAAGCAACTCCATAGGCTACAGGAAGAGATCGTTATCATACTGAATGAGCTAGAGATGTACTTCCCGCCCGCGTTCTTTGATGTCATGGTGCATCTATGTGTCCACATCGTGGATGACATCATCGACCTAGGGCCGACATTCCTGCACAGCATGATGCCGTTCGAGAGGATGAATGGGGTCATCAAAGGATTCATTCATAACATGTCCCGTCTGGATGAAAGCATAGCCCAGGGATATCTGACCAAAGAGTGCATCTGTTTCTGTGAGAGTTATCTAGCAGGCATCGGAGACCCTGTTGTTGGTTTGACCGTCAACAAGCACTGTGGAAAGCTCGAAGGCGAATGTCACACCAACGGTTATAGGGATGTGAATGTGGTCCGCTCGGGCCGACAAAATGACCTTGATAGGGCAAACTTAGTAGTGCTACAACACCTAGATGTGCTAGTAGATTTCGTGACACTGCACAAATAGACCATCGCAAAGAAGTACCGTGACCGTGGGGTGCACAGGACGGACACTGAAGTTATTAGAGAGCACAACTCCACTTTCTTGTGTTGGTTCAAAGAGAGAGTTCTGGCTAATCCCCTGGAAGAGGGCTGTCCGGACGGAACGCTCATATATGCCTTAGCACATGACCCGTCGACCAACCTCGCGACTTATCAAGCATACGATATCAATGGATACACGTTCTACATGGAGGACAAAGATATGAACAGTGATAACCAAAACTCAGGGGTGACGATGGAAGCCATGACTGGGAACATAATTGAAAGATATTACGGAAGGGTCTAAGAGATCTGGGAGCTTAACTACTCTGGATTGCATAGCGCAACGATGTTCCGTGTCAGATGGGCTAAGAACGTACAAAGAGAAAACCAACATTTCACTACCATGTGTATACCCGACTCCGATAGCGGTACCGTCAATGCCACTGCCAAAAATGAGCCATGGGTACACGTAAACATGTGACACAATGTTTCTTCATAACCGACTTGAGCAATCCCAGCCGTGTTGTCGTGAGAAGAGGCAAAAGGAGCATCGTCGGAATGGATGGAGTCGCCAATGAGGAAGACTATGACTAGTACGGTGATCCGATGAGGGAAGATGATGCTGATGACGATGAAACATACGTCAAAAGAAGAATGAAGACTACATTACCTACGAAAGATCGTAATCCCTGGAAAAGGAAAAGTCACGACCATGGGCTCAATTATTCGACAACGAACAAAAGAGGGAAGAAGATCAGTCTGAAGCGTCGTCGTCGCCCAAGCTGACAAACTAATCCACATAATTTGTGTGCATCTATTTTGTATACCGCCGTTAGCGGTCAAATGATGTAATATATATTATACACTAATTATTATCCGAAGGGTAAACGGTGTTATTGCTCCAACAGACCAAATTAATTAAACCATAGCTAGCTAGAGCTATATATACCCCTGCTATACAAAAAATTATACAAATGCAAATGAAAGATAAGAAAAAGAAAAATGCAAATGAAAGAAAAAGAAAAATGCAAATGAAAGAAAAAGAAAAAGAAAAAGAAAAAGAAAATTGTACGTGGGCAGCGCTATAGCTAACTTAGCTATAGCGCGTTTGCCACGCCGTGCTATAGCTAAGTTGCCTACACAGCACCGGTTGAGCCACACACCTCTATCTCTTTCCTCTCTCTCACTCTCGCTCTGTCGTCGATCCCCTTTCTCTGAGCCCCACGCCACCGCCGACGCTACACCCGCCCACGCCGCCGTCGACGCGCGCCGCACCCGACCCCCACGCCGGCCACTGGTCGCCCCGACACTCGCTCCCCCCGTGTTGCCCCTGCCCCTAGGTCCACCCCCTGGCCCGGCCCCTCCCCCCGTGCCGCCCCTCCCCCGAGCAGTCCCCTCCACCGGCCGGCGCCCTCCCTCGAGCAGTCTCTCTCTCTCTCTCTCTCTCTGACCAAATTTGGTCTCTCTGCAGATCGAAGCTAGGCGCAGATCGATGAGGAGGAGAAGGACGCCCTCAACCCCCTCTGCCCCGGAGACCCCGACCCTAATCCCAACCCCGAGGTGCGCCAACCCCTCTTCCCTCCCTCTTCATATGTCAGCACATAATGATGCAAGGGGAAGTGTTCATAATGTGGTTGTTAAAATGGTTGGTTGGTAGTGAGCTTCAGGTTTCAGCTTGTTAGAGTGTTCATAATGATGCAAGGGGGAGTGGATGGAGCTGTTAGATTGGTTAATGAGCTTGTAGTTTCGCTACGGTAGTTGATCTTTTTCGCATCAGTCAGGCAGCAATGTTCTATGTGATGTTGGCTTCAGCTTTAAATCAATATACAGAAGTCGAGTATTTTGTATCTAACTCCAGAACAACACCTTTGTAAGTTCATGATTGTGTATTTGTCACCTGCAACAAAGTGTCAACCAATTAGTAGTATTACTGAAGACTTGAACATGCTTAGTTACAGAGAATGGAATACTTGCAGAAAATAATACTTACAGAGAATGGAAGGACATGTTGTGATGCATAGTTTCTTCAAAAATTAGTTCTGAGAGGCGTAGCAGACATAGACGCTTGTTAGAGTGCTTGTTAGAGTGTTCATAATGTGGCTGTTAAAATGGTTGCTAGAGGGTTGAAATGCTTGCTGTTAAAAAAGTGCACAAGTCAGCTACTTCAGCACATAGTGCTTATTATCATTTGTAGGGAAACCGATTGTGAGTGACCTATGTTTTGCTGGAAATGTTGATTCATTTCCATTCCGGCAAATTTCAGGTGCTCTATATGTGCACTTTCTAGCATAGGTCATGCCGAAATTTTCCGTGAATTTTGGCATGACTTGTGCTAGAAAGTTGGACATATCGAGTGCTCGAGGTTTGTCGCGACGGGAATGAAACAACATTCAGGCAAAACAAAGGTCACTTTTTTTGTCATTATTCACTTTATTATATAAAGCTCGATAATTAAACGACTATGACATTGATCCCTAGGAAACATGACCGACACTAATGAGGCCGGAGGTTCTCAGTCCCAAGAAGGTCGAGCACACACCTACCACGATTTTCTGGCGGATTAGGAGAGACAAGCTGGGTGTCAGGACCCCCTTGTCATGATGGACAACGACGGTGGTGGCACCAGCGCCGACACTGATGCCACCAACACCGGCACTGAGATGGGCCCTGATGATGTTGCTAACGACAGCACGGAAGGTGGGACCTCCCAAGCCAGTGAAGGAAAGAAGGCAAAGAGGACATGACGCCCAAATGAGCTCGGCACCGGAAGACTGGTGGTCACGGCGGTGCACCCTAGCGAGTTCGAGCCAACAGAGCCGCGGGAAGTGGCAGCGTGTTACAGCAACCAACTAGCATGCATCCTACGGGATACCGCTAACATCGACACCACAAAAATACAGAAGAATGAACATTTGAAGAAGCTACTCCTAACTAGGTTACACGTAAGATTCCTGTTCCCTAGTCAGAATGACGATGTCGACCCATGGGAAGATGATGCCATGAAAAAAATCAACAACAAAGCCCTAGGGAAGTTTAGCAACGCATTGAGCACTTAGAAAAATAGGGTGAAAAAGGCGATTGAAGTAGACCATGAAACCTACGCTAAGATTGTTGCAGACAATCCAAAAATTATGATAGAGGACTTTGAAAAGTTCAAGGAGACTTGCAATGAAGAAGGTGCCAAGGCCAGGTCGAAGAGAGGCAAACAGCTGTAGCCAAAGAACATGGGGAACCACCACCTTGGAAGTCGTGGTTACACGGGAAAGAGGCCTGTGTGTGCTAAGGAGGACTCAGAACATGAACGTCAGGGGATACCAGACCCATTGGATGAGTTCACCAACCAGCAGAAGCATGACTTCATCAGGGCCCCATTCTTGTGGGACCCCAAAAAAAGATTTTTTTCACTGACGGGCCGACTAGGCAATTCATGAGATTACTAGTAATTATCCTTTTACCACCTTACCTATTAGCTTCTGATCAATGAGGTCTACTACATTCTAGTCACATTTGTAAACGATTCACGCTCCATTTTGTAGAGAGAGCAACACAAGCTTGCAGCCAAAAGCGACTCGTCGACTCAGTCGACTCAGTCATCGGCGAAGTACAAGTGGGACACTCCTTTCAACAGGGCCATGAACATAATGATGGGACACCTGCCGGGCCAGCGGCCGCAATATGGACATGTGCACGGCACTGGGGACGGCGCCACGTGGAAGTACTATTGTAACGAGGACCCCGAGGCCAAAAGACGGAGAAAGAAATTCAGTCAAGTGACTATTGACGAGAAGGTGGTGCGGGCGATCGAGAAACCAAGAGTTGATACCAAAGTTGCGGCAATCCGGGAAGCGGTAGCTGCCTATAGAAATGATATGGCAGCAGCCTTTACAAGCTTGATTCCAACTGTGGTCAGCTGGGTGCAACAAAATCCAAACGCGGCACCAACTGATTTTCCCATGCCCAGCTTCACCGGGAGCACCTCAATGAATACCGCACCCAAACCCGTACCTACTATGGCAACCACACCCGCACCCGCACCTACTCCGCTAGCACCTGCTCCCGCACCCAGATCTCACAGCAGCCCTAGCTCCGTCTCTGGCTTGAATGTCGGGCCGTCGACATTGGCTGAGCTCGATGCCCTCACGGTAAATACGCGTCGCACCCTCATCAACACAACTAATTAATTAATCTTTAGTTGCTGCTCTTTTTGGATCTCTGACACCGCACGTATACATGTCTTCGCAGGCCGACTCCACTCCGTGCACCCTCCTTTACCACATGAAGGGCTGGTTGGTGGATGTGGGGAAGGGTACTATAGTGAAGCCCAAGGATCGATTGTTCCACCGCCGGCAGATGCCTGATAACGCCTTAAGGGTCTCCCTGGCGAGTGTGAAAGCGGGCTACGAGGGTTTCCTTCGTCCGATACAAACCGATGGAGAGGATGACGAGACCCCCACGCAGCTTGGCCAATGCAAAAATTGGTCGATCCTGTGGCCGAAAAATCTTCTTCGTGTCGAGGTGGCCGGGAGCACACCAACGGGACCTCAGGAAGGTATGACCACAACCCCACCTACACAACTACAACCATCATCTGTGCTGCTTGCTGAGATCGAGAGACATGAGGAAGGAGGGCCAACCGTTCCGGCGGATGATGCCATCTGCCCCATGGAAGAGGATATGGATCATGACATGGAGGAGGATGACCCTCTCCAGTATCTCAATACCGCCTTTGACAAAAAAGTAACAATGAGTCAACCATATGAATATGAGATGCATGTACCAGAGCCGGAACGTCCTCGGGAGTGCAAGAAGTCTTTGTTCATGCAATCCTCACAGGACACGCCTCCAGATGCCGGTTCCACCCAAGCTCAACTAATTAGCCAGAGTCGTCCAATGCTGAGCCCGACAACACTAGGGGTGTTGGTCAGGGAGGGTCTGACAGACCCACCAGCACCTGAGCCCACCAAGAAGAAGCAGAGGAAGAGACCAGCGGCAAGAAAATCCAATAAAGCTACCAATGTTAGTTCTAGCAGCCAGCCACCTTTGATCAAGCTTGACAGTGTACCGATGAAACATGCGCCATTAATCCATGTCATGGGAAAGCCAATGGTACCGGCGAATGCGCTATCTGCCATAACAGGGGATCTCAGGAGACTCCATGACCATGTGCTTTCGACAGAGAGAAGCCTCCTCGCCTCGGATGATCTAGGATACCCAATTTATATGGTTCATGTGCCGAGCAGTTGCAAGATGTACGTCCACACATGCCCCACGCACCTCTTCTTCCTACGATTTGATTACATCTTCCAGATGTTTCAAATGAGGACACTCGACTTTACATTCGTTCGCCTGTATGTGCTGCACATGAACTACATCGTCAGGAGAGAGCAAGTCACTAGTCTTGCGATCGCGGACCCATACTACATGCATGAGGGCTTCTTGTCAATCAATGAAGCCAATCGTCAATATGCGAGTCAGTACATCGAAGAATTCTTGGTCAGCAATAAGGACAAAGAAATGATTCTCCTACCTTATCATCCCGGGTAAGTCATCCACGGATAGACACTATAACACATACATCCTTTCGTGCATTTCAATAATTACTTTGCACGCTTGGAGGCTAACTTCATCGTGTATTTTGCGCAGCGGGGGGTGTTGTGCCGTTCTCATCGTTCTTTACCCGCCTTACACCCGTGCTCTATATTTGGACCCGTCCAAGAACATACAGAAGAAAGATTACACACACATAAAGTGGGTTATGGACAGAGCTCTCCTGGGCTTCAGCATGCGTGGTGGCTACATCCAATGCAAAAAAAATATAGGGCCGGGCTATGTTTCAGCCACAAGACTGACTTCTGTTGCATCTTCTGTTGCATCCAGCAACCGGCAAGAAGTGAGAATGATGGATTCTACGTCATCCATCTAATGATGGAGTACAGAAGGGATGTGCAATCACTTTGCATGAAATCTTCATCCGATACCCATATCCAGAGATGGGCCGAAGCCTTTGGAGCCGTGCCGGATAATCGACTTCGAAATGATTTCTACCAGATCCAGCAGGAAATTGCGTCCATCATCATGAAAGATGTCCTCGAAGAGAATGGGATGTTCTATGGCGGCCCAATATCGTGAGCTGACGTACGAACCCGCATTGCCTAACAGCGTCAGGACATGACGCCTTTCACTATGCTTGGGTGCACCCTCCCGGATATGGACAGATGGAAAGAGTGCACTGCTTAAAAACAATGTGTTTGTTTAGTTACTTATTACTTTTTGTACGATGAAACTTCGAATGTCTCAGTACGACGAAACTATTAGATGTAAATGGAGCCGCGCTCTAGTTAATTAGTTTCGGTACGATGATATTTGTTAACTATGTTTACTATATATGTTTCTTCTATTTCATAACTTTTCCCCCCCCCCCCCCCCCCCCCCCCCCCCCCCCCCCCCCCCCCCCCCCCCCCCCCCCCCCCCCCCCCCCCCCCCCCCCCCCCCCCCCCCCCCCCCCCCCCCCCCCCCCCCCCCCCCCCCCCCCCCCCCCCCCCCCCCCCCCCCCCCCCCCCCCCTGATAGGTATATAGATCAAAGATGGCGAGGAAGTGGTATGCCGTGTATGTAGGGCATGTTCCAGGTGTGTACGATGAGTGGCCAGAGTGTCAGGCCCAAGTGTACCGCTTCTCGGGCGGAAGCCAGAAAGGGTTTGATAGCAGAGCGGAAGCCGAAGCTAGTTACTTGAGATTCATAGCGCAACAGGGGATTCAAAACCAGCGCCGCAAAAAATACTACATAATACCGCTTTCGCTCATCGTGATCGCTCTTATCTCGTATGTCATAGTTTAGGTAGATGATGAAACATGTGTCTGCGGTGACAATGTAAGAGACATGTGATCATTAACTTGTATCGCTATTTCGAGATGATGATGAGATCGCCATCATTTGTGTTCGACAATGATGATATGATGAGACTATGTTGTACCACTTCGATGATGATGATGAGACATTCCTTTTTCATATAGTTTCAGTGTATGTGTATGTTGTAATTGTATAAAACCTGTAAAAATATGAATACAACAAAATAAAAAAATAAAAAAATACTAGTAGTAGCGAGGGGCTTTGTAGTTGCACCAGCGCTGCCTTATCAGTAGCGTTGGTGGTAGGGGCGCGCTACTAGTATTAGCAGTAGCGATGGTCAGCAGCGCGCTACTACTAGATATAGGTAGCAGTAGCGCTGGGTAAGAACCACGCTACTGCTAAAGTTTAGCTGTAGCGCCGTAGCAGTAGCGCGGGCACCAGCGCTACTGATAGCCAAAAAAACCACGCTACTAGTAGCCTTTTTCCTAGTAGTGAAAGACGGTCCGACACAGCTGGACAAAATCCTCGACAGACCCTGCCAAATCCATGGCACCTCGAATAAGCCCGCCAATCATACCAACCGAAACTATTGGGATATTAAACAAGCTGGGAAGATTGTAGCCGAGGACCACGGCAAGGGTCCTTCTCGAAGCGAAGATGAGGATGAACCTCGTAGGCCAAACAATGCAGGCGAAAAACAGTTTCCTTCTAAAGTAAAGGATGTGAATATGATCTATGTCACCCACATCCCTAAAAAGGAGAGGAAGCGCCCACTTCAGGACGTCTATGCCTTGGAGCCTGTAGCTCCGATGTATAAACACATGGTCAGCTTGCCCGATCACCTTTGATCGACGGGACCATCCGAGCAGTATCCGTCATGGAGGTTCGGCGGCTCTGGTCCTCAACCCCATCATTCATGGGTTTCACCTAACAAGGGTCCTTATGAATGGAGGCAGCAACCTAAACCTGATCTATGCTGACACGGTTAGGAAGATGGGCATCAATCCATCAAGGATTAAACCCAGCAACACCACTTTCAAGGGTGTAATACCGGGTGTGGAGGCGCAATGCTCCGGGACCATCACATCGGAGGTAGTCTTCGGCTCTCCTGAGAACTTCCGAAGCAAAGACTTGATCTTCGAGATTGTTCCTTTTCGAAGTGGTTATCACACGCTCCTTGGACGAACTGTGTTCGCCTGATTCAATGCGGTCCTGCACTACACTTATCTAAAGCTTAAAATGCCGGGACCAAAAGGTGTTATTACAGTCAATGATAACACTGAACGCTCCCTCTGTATAGAGGAGCAGACCACGGCTTTCGCAGCCGAGGTTTAAGGAGCCGAGGAGGTATCCAGGACTCTCACCGAATCAAATGCGCTAGGCTCTTCAAAGTGCATCTGAGCTATTCCCTTGGCCCCACGGCAGTCATGCTGTAACCCCTAATAGGGGTACGCGCTCCATGGCCCTCTCTGTCTAGTCGCGGATTATGTACCTCGAGTACATAACTACTTAAAATTCCATGGGAGGCGGTGGAGCAATATATAAAGGGTCCACTGTTTGGCTCAACTGAAAATAGTGGCCGAATTACATCCTGGTTGTCTTCAGGGCACTGTTAAAGGCTCGCTAGGAACTAAACAGTGACAGCATTAAGCTGTCATTACACAGCTACTTGGTAAAGCCTCTTCAAAGGACCCGCCACTCAAAATGCATTATTAAAGCATACTAACAGCAAGGTAGCGCGCAACATTGGTGAATCCTTGGAATTGACAAGGAATAGCTGGTAAACAGCACGGAGGCGCAGACGTGTGGCAGGGCCAAACCAGGACACTAAACCCAATTACAAATGCCTTGTGTAAACTTTCCTCCTCTTATATTTTTATGTATCTTTTAAAGTTTCTTCAATAGCTCGGCTTGTACGGTTCAACCTTATAAATCAAAGTGAAAAAGAAAAGACCTTTTCACGGTCGTCGAGCATTTATATGTGTAACATATTTTGTTTTCTGCTTATGGACCAACGATAACTCACGATACATTGGTTTTCAACTGGGGGCTCGGATTCAAACCATGCCCATTAGATTGTTCTGGTACTGACATAAAAGTACTCGGCGTCAAGGATATTGCCTTATATGCATCAGTTTCGAATCAAGTCTTTGGTCAATAGTTGGGTTGCCTGGCTCCTGTGCTTACCCCTTACATTCCCACATTGTTCGGCTAAGGGGTAAAGGGAGAACCACTGTGATTGTGCTTCCAACTAGATTGGTCCAGTACCTCAGTGGAGAAAGCCAAAAACCGACTGTCATGATAAGCGTAAACTGGTCAACGGTCTGGATGACTGTGTCAAACTAAGAATCAATAGAGGTTATCCATGTCAAACAAATGGTTCTTTTCAAATGGACCGAAGTGTGAATGGTTTAAGCTCGGCACGACCGAACACTTCACACATCGGGGGCTAGTCATTTGCCCCCATAGTCAGGCTCCTATGACTAGGTGAAAGTTACAAAGCCTCATAGTCTGATTGCCTCATTTCTAACAACACAACCGCCTCCAGGCACCGAAACGTCGGCTAAGGGTTGATGTGTTATAGGAACACCCCGCGTAGCATCTACAAGGGGGCGGAAGCTGATGAAGGGCTACTTTCAGTATTAAAACTGTCGCACAGGAGTCAAAATAAAAAAATCAGACATCAAAGACAGGCATCTCAAAATAAAACTTGTCACTTTACATTGTCAAACCTCGGCATACCAAGGGAGCATCTACTCTAGAAGGACATTTTTACTGCACCTAGCCTCGGTAATCCGAGCTTCCTCCATCACCTCGGGAAAGTACTTTTCGGGCGTGCGGTTCTTTCCTTCAGGGGGTCCCGCAGCCACAGCCTCTGCCTTGACCCCTGGATAGTGCATTTTCATGGACACATACGCTAGTCGAGCACCCTCCAGGCAGGTGGAGCATTTCTAGATGTGGACTTGGGGGCTGGCAGTTCGGAGCCACTGAACAAGTTCGAAGTAGCTGCTCGGTAGTGGCTCCGTGGGCCATAGATTGATGCAGAGGTCCTCCATGGCCGGTCTTGCCATGCAGTATAGCTCCATCAGCTGCTTCACTTGGTCGTTAAGAAGCGGCGGATGTGAGGGCACTTGGAATTGTGCCCAGAAAGCCTTCTACTCGGCATCACCCTCACGGGAGCCGAAGTAGTGGCAGGCATCCGACGCACTCCTCGGCAGGTCCATGAAGGCATTTGAGGAACGCCAGATTTGCGAACCTGATACCACCAAAGACACATTGCAACAAATATGGCTTACTGGAGGCTATTTGCTTCACTTGATGAAGCTCTTCGCCATCCGACCTGGCCTGGGTCTGGGCCTCTTTGCAGGCCGCGTCCAACTTTTTGAGCTCGATGGCCTTTTTCTTCTGGTCGTCCTGAAGGGTGTCGTGTTGCGTGTACAAACCCTTCAGGTCCTCCTCGACCTCGATCACCCAGGCCTGGTCCTTGCCACGGGCAACCCTCTCCTCGGCTAGCTCCGAGCTAGCCTTCGTAGCCATAGCCTTCTGATGCTCGGCTTCTTGCTAAGTTTTTTTGAGCTCAGCTCGGAGGGCCTCAATTTCTGTGGCAACAGCTGAAAAACAACAAAACACATATATGTCGAAGATGACTTATGTGTTGCTTTTCAAGCAACATCTGGCTTGGGTGCCAATTTTTGCCCTACCATGCGCTTTATCCATCTGCTTCTTAAGCAGATTGATATCCTCCTCGGAGCACGCAAGCTTGCAGTTCAGCTCCGCCAACTCCTCAGAATTGGACGTCGAAGCCAAGGCTGAGGCCTGAAAATAAATTATTAGTCTTTGACACCGATATCGATCCTCTGATTGGCTTTGTCAATCCAACCAGAGTCTCAGGGGCTACTGCATATTTGCTCTTATACAACTCAAAATAAAAATATATGACCCCCAAGTCCATTTTTTAAAACTAACTTAGGGCTTGGGGGCTACTGTATCTGTGCTATTAAACATAACTTGGCAGTTTCTTTCCAAGTCTTTGGACAATTTTTTCCCAAATTGGTTCGTCAACGGCTACTGGGTATATTAGGTAATAACTAAAGACCTAAAGTTATAAAAATGGTAAACATTGCTTACCTCAAAGCCTTTGAAAAGGCCTTTGAAGGCATCCTTGATTTTGGTCTCTCCAGACCAGAAGTGATGAAGGGCCGTGTCAAGGACGGTACGGTGCCCAGGAATGATGGAGGAGCTCATCATGGCTATCTCCATCTCCTCCTACCACCCCATGAGGACCTATCTTGAAACAGGCAGGGATGGTGGCTTTTCCTTGGTTCCCTCCCCCGTTGAGGTGGGGAGGTTAGTCCCCGGCTATCGAGGTGGCTCCGGAGCGATCATGACCGAGGACGTTGGGCGTTCGAGCCCCATCTCTTCATTGACCAAAGGGATTTTCTCCCCTTGGTCCTCGGTGACCAAGGTTTGGACCTCGGGCATAGGAACACCAGCGCCTCCTTCTGTGTTTAATGCAGAAGGGGCCGGTTGCGATGATGCCTCCCCCAACCCGTCAAGAGGAGGGGGGGGATGCATGCGTAGCCACTTCACTCTCGGCCATTTCGACCGGAGGAAGTTCATTTTCAGAGTTCCTGTCACCGAGGAAAGAGCATTGTGGCTTGTAAAAGCAACCAGTGTGTCAAAAATCAAGTACATTTTTAACAAAGAAATAGGGCATGTAAAGTGCATTAAATTTAATACCTCTTCGGTGGTGGTTTCTCCCTATGTGGTATGGAGAGCACGCCCTTGGAGGACTCATCGGACGCGGCCTCGGCAGGGGCCAAGGAGTTATCGGCCTGCTCTGTGAAGGCTTTCCGAAGCCTTCTGTGGGTTCGGGGGCCCCCCCCCCCCCCCCCCGGGGGGGGGGGGGGGGGGTCGTCCTCCCCGACGTCCTCGGACGCTGCCCTCTTCCTCTTAGGGGAAGATTCTTCCTCCTTCGCCTCGTCCTCCTTCTCCTCTTCCTCATCTCGGGCAGAGGAGACGTGGGTGTCCCCGGATCTGGCATCCATGGGACCTCGGATCCGAAGACTCTCCCTCTTCTACTTTGGCTCCCCATTCTTCTCCTTGACCAGGACCTTGTACGGTTCCTTGGCCAGTAGGGCCATGAGCTGGGGAGTCTGGGTCTCCTCGGGCAATGGCGCTGGGCACTTCATTTTTTGTGCCTTGTTGCTCCAGCCCTGAGGATGAGGGAGTGAGCATAATCGCTTTGTTAAAATATCGGAAGGATAAAATAGTGTATGCGAGCTATTCTGTAACTCTTTTGGGGGGTTCTTAGCGTCGAGGCCGCAGTCTCCCCCCGCGGTGGGGAATTATTCTTGGATGGCTTAAACAGCATTGTCCACATGCCGTTGAGGTCAGTGCGGAAGAAATGCCGCACATTCATCGCGTCCTCGAGCTTGTAGAGCCACATCGGGTGTCAAGATCCCGATCCTAAGTCACACAGATGTAGCATGTAACACATCGTATCACTTTGTGGCCTCACACACGGTAACCCACGGCTGCCACCTTTACCTTGGCCAAGACCGTTTGCGTCTTTTGGCTCACGTATATGACTATGTCGCTAGCATCCATATGTCATAGAACCCGGGTCGACATGACTAGTCGTAAACCAAGGTGGCACAAACATACAGGGACAGACATAGGTAACCCAGCAATGCACGTGTCGGCCAGCAGCGTGTGTAACCAAGTCGTAGCAAGCTATAAGGACTTCGGTAAACACCGCGTGACATTTCTCCGTGGGGACAGACACAGGAGCAAAGAAGGATACATGTCAGTCAATCAATGTGTCCAGAGCAGTAGCAGGCTACCCAAGCTCAGTGGAAGCACAAAGAGGCATTTCCCTGTAAGGAAGGCTACCAAAGCAGACAACTAGGTGTCGAATCGCACACATACAAAGCATTTCAAACATACACACAGTATGGTCGATATGTATAGATACAACATGGCATCACAACATCACTGTATGACTCAAAGTATTTATTTAAGAGGCTCTAAAGAGCCGTACATAACATATCCATACAGGTAGGGGTCACATGACCCGACACTCAAAGTCATACAAACATACAAGCACATGCGGGAGCTTAACTTGTCTAGGTATAGGCAACTAGAAAGAAAAAGGTTGGAGAAGCCTGTGTATCTACAATGACCCTCCATAGGCACCAGATTGCCATCTGGGTACCGAGTCACTCGTCGATGTCAAGATCTATGTAGAAACCACCTGTGTTGTCGGTGTTCTCCTCTGCAGCAGTTTATTAGGCAAATGAGATTACAAAGGTACTCAACAAGTCTTACATCAGATCTATCTACTCATGTACCAGTATCAACAAGGAGGTAGTGGTGTTTCATGCAGCAAGCCAGCTTTGACTCTTAGCTATCCTATACTATGACTACCAGTAGTTTGAATAAGATGAGATAGTGCACATGAGTCCACTAATCACCACAATAATACACTACCATGGATCCTCTCCCGTCTTCCTATGAGAGGGCCATCCACAGCACTCACACTTGTCTTAATATTTTTATGGGTAACCGTTAAGGTTGTCTATGAACAGCATAAGTTCCCAGGTAATCCATGTCTGAGGACGCGGCTATTCGAATAGTTTGATAACCCTGTAGGGGTGTACTTCTTCAAACACGCTTCCACCACTTACCACCATATAGATGTCATGTATCTCGGCAACCTTCAAGCGGAAGCCTGGCGAGGGTGTCGGCCATGACCTGATTAACCACACAAGACTCTAGTCCAGGTTTATCGCCAATTTGAGACTGACCCGCAAGGAAGTCCGGCCGAAGATTCCTTCACGGCCCAAAACGATGTGAGCAGGGTTCACAAGCCCACCAAATGGGTGCCACTTGCTACACCGTGCCACTGCCTACCGCATCATAGCCCACCCCTAAGGTCAGTGCTACGCATGGCCTCCAGTAACCTACAAACACCAGAAACTAGTTGCAACTCCTAGACAGAGTACGAGGCGGGTAATAAGCTGAGAGAGTCAATTAAGGATCCCAATGTGTGGTAGTAGCTAGTATTGGATCACATACACAGAACTCGGTTCTTAAGGACAGTTCCAATGAAACAACCCACCATGTACTCCTACATGGCCTCTCATTGATACCTTTACCAAAATAGGTTCAACACTTCACTCTTGTCATCAGAACACAACCATTCACTCCAATCCAGCACCGAGATGAACCAGACCTGACACACTCTAAGCATAGCAAGCATAGCAGGGATAATGTCACAGCATGGCTCAAGCAACAACTAATCATGCTAGGTTACTTGGTTCAGCTATTTACTGTGACAATGACAGGTCATGCAAAGGAATGGGTTCAACTACTGAAACAGGCAATAGTTGAATCAATATTGTTCTAATGCAGTAAACGAGAGCAGGAGCAAGAGGATGGGATTGTATCAAAATGTTCAATGGGGGTTGCTTGCCTGGTAGATTGGTAGCAGGGTACTGCTCTTCAACTGGATACTCGCGGTTATCCTCTGGAGCCGAACCTACCATGGAGAACAATACCGAAGGAGCAATCAATACATGGCAATATGCAATAATATGACGCATGATCATGACAGGGCAAAATGAGATTGGATGAGCTAATGCATCTAGTGACCAGATTATATGAAGTTGGTTTGAACCAAAGGTTAAAAATCAACCCCCTTATATGGTATTTCAAATACCATTTAATTGATTTGACCTGATCAGCAGGTATAACTTGTTTTGTCATGCATGAAAATATCACCATTGGATAGATTGTATTTTTCTAATCATTTTTAATATATAAATATTTTCCATCTGAGCAATGGTTGATTTATATGATTTTTAGAAGTTTAAACCATTTCCTAGAAATAAATAAATCATTTAGATTTATTTAAAATCTAGAAAAGCATTACTGCATCAGCATTGCATCACAGTGATGTCAGCAGGTCAATAGAGCTGGTCCAGGTCAAACCTGACCGGTGGGACCTGCATATCAGTGACACAGTGGGTAATTAGTGGTTAGTTTAAAACCTAACTAAAATTAGCGAGGGCCTGGGCCTACATGTCTGTGACCCAGGGGGGTCATTAGGTTAGTTTTAACTGGCAATTAGTCAGAGTTAACCCGTCGGTGAGGTCCCGCGATGGTGTAGGTGCTCAGAATTGCACCACAGGGCATCATTTGTTCCGCGGGTGGGCTCTCCGGGAAGCTGGCATCGCGGCGCGTCCAACGGTGGTCTTGGGAAGGCTGGAGATGGACAGTAGCGACGGCGGTGGCATCAAATGTGGTGGCCGAAGCTCGGGTGTGCTCGGAGCCATTGCTGTGGCTTGCAAGCAGGCAAAGTAATGCGCTAGGGATGCACTACATGATGCGGTGAACACGTTAGACACGCTGGGGTGACCATTTGGTCACCGGTGCGTCATCGGCGACGAGCTCAAGCGGCGGTGGGTTTCGGTCATCGGCGTAACAACAGCTAGAGGAAGCAATCGAGTGTGGGGTTAGGGGAAGAAGAATCATGGCCTCACAGTGAGCACGCTGGGCTGGTCGGTGAGCTCGGGGAGGACCGGACGGCGACGAATCAACGGTGGAGGCCTTCGATGCCCGAGGAAGGAGATGAGGTTGCTGGCATCATTACAGGGTGCCCGACGTCGTGTGGATCGTCGGAGAGGACGATATCGATGAGGCAGAGCTCGTAGACAGCTCGAGGGAGTGAGGGGGAGGCGGTGGCTGCGAGGTTCGTGGCAGCGAGCTCGCGGGCACTTCGGCCATGGCGTCGGGAGAGTGAAGGAGCAAGGGGGAAGAGTGAGCGAGAGGTCGGCTCGATCTGGACGGGTCTCACGAGGTAATCCATGGTGTCGACGTGGCTTGGGAGGCAGGCTAGCAGGGTGGTGGCATGGCGCGCGGCGAGCGTGCGCACGTCGAGCACGCGCCCTGTCCACTAGCGCGAGGTGGACGACGATTGGCGCTGCCAGTTGGGCTTGGCCTGCGCAGGTAAGTGGCCCAGGTAAGCTTTCTTTTCTATTTCTTATTTTTTCCTTTCCATTTTGATTTAGTATAGATACCAAATCATTTTTAAAACTCCTAAAAATAACTGTGGGTACTTTCTGAAATATTCCAGTGGCCCTCAATTAATTTCAGAATATTTGGACCAGGTAAAATATACATAGCATTTAAATGCCCCAATTCAAATACTTGTTGGCTTAATTCAAAAATCTAGAGATGACCTACAAAAGTGTGCATTATTTTTGGCAGAGGTTTTCACCTTTATCAGAAATGATGAACTTTTCTGAAGGGCATTTTGGGTTCATTGAAGATATTTCTTGGTTGATCCTAGTTTTTCAAAGTGGTGCCAGGGTTTGATCATTCCCCATTTCAAATTTAATTGAAATTTAAACATGATGCACATGCAAGACTAGCCCAAGTGCAGAACTAAACAAGGGTAGTGACATTGGGGTGGCCCGAAGTTGAAGGGGGAGATTGTGGTGCTGAAGCATTACCTGGATTATATCCATGAGTTTGAGCTCTTGGTCAATCATGGATTTGAGCCTCTTTTGGAGCACCTCCACCTCCTTTGGGTTCCCCCAGTCGAGCCCCTTCTTCGTCCAGGAGATGAGCCTCCTCAGAGGCTCCGCCGTGAAGGCAGGGGCCTCCTCCTGGTTCTTGGTGCGTGGTTCAGTGATGTAAAACCACTCCCGCTGCCACACCTTGATGGTCTCCATGAAGGTACCCTCCGGCCACTTCACCTTCAGGAGCTTGCTCACCATGGCCCCGCCACAGTCAGCGAGTTGGGAGCCGCTAGTCTTCGGCTTGATGCTGAAGACCTTCAGCCATAGTGATATGTCGCCAACGTATCTATAATTTATGAAGTATTCATGCCATATTTATAACAATTCTATATGGTTTTGGTATGATTTGATTAGAACTAACCCAGACTGACGCTGTTTTCAATAGAACTACCGTGGTGTTGTTTTTTGTGCAGAAATAAAAGTTCTTGGAATTGGATGAAACTTTTTGGAGATTTTTTATAGGATAAATAAAAAATACTGGAACCAAGACCCAATGGAGGGGGGCCACCCAGTGTCCACGAGGCACCAGGGAATGCCCCCCCAGGCGCGCCCTGGTACCTCGTGGGGCCCACATGGCCCCGTCTCGCATGATTCCAACGCCAAAAAATCTTATATATTAAGAAACCCCCGAAAGTTAACTTAGATGAGTTTTTACACCACCGCAAGCCTCTGTACTTCCACGATCTCATCTACAGCCCTTTTCTGGCACCCTGTCGGAGGGGGGAAAGCATCACCAGAGGCCACCTTCATCATCCCGGTGGTCTCCATGACGAGGAGGGAGTAGTTCACCCTCGAGGCTAGGGGTACGTACTAGTAGCTATGTGTTTGGTCTCTCTCTCTCATGTTCTGGATTTGGCATGATCTTGATGTATCGCGAGCTTTGTTAATATAGTTGGATCATATGGTGTTTCTTCCCTCTCTATCCTTGTTGTGATGAATCGAATCTTTTCCCTTTGAGGTTTCGTTTTTGTTGGATTGAATATTTCAGATTTGAGAACACTTGATGTATGTCTTGCATATGAATACCCGTGGTGACAATGGGGTATTATATTGATTCACTTGATATATGTTTTGGCACTCAACTCATGGATTCCCGTGGTGACATTCGGGTAATCTATGCATAGGGGTTGATGCATGTTTTCATTATCTTTTCTCTGATAGAAACTTTGGGGTGCTCCTTGGAGTGCTTTGTGTGGATTGAATATTATGATTATGAAGTTGTTTGATGCATATTGTTTAATCAACTCACGGATACTTGTGGTGACATTGGAGTATCTAGGTGACATTAGGGTTGGTTGATGTGTGTCATATGGTGTTATTTTAGTATGAACTCTAGGGTTGTTTGTGACACTTATAGGAACAGCTCAATGGATTGATCAGAAAGAATAACTTTGACGTTGTTTCGGACCCTACAAACAATTTCTATCTTATGTTCTCCGCTAATAGGAACTTGGGCGTGATTTTTTATCGCACATTGAGGGATGGTTATATGATCCAATTATGTAAACATTGTTGAGAGATTGCACTAGAAAAAGTATGAACCCTAGGCCTTGTTTCTAAGCATTGCAATACCATTTATGCTCACTTTTGTTACTTGCGACCTTGCTGTTTTTATATTTTTAGATTACAAAAACCTATATCTACTATCCATACTACATTTGTATAACCATCTCTTCGCCGAACTAGTGCACCTATACAATTTACCATTGTATTGGGTGTGTTGGGGACACAAGAGACTTTTTGTTATTTGGTTGCAGGGTTGTTTGAGAGAGACCATCTTCATCCTACGCCTCCCACGGATTGATAAACCTTAGGTCATCCACTTGAGGGAAAATTGCTATTGTCCTACAAACCTCTGCGCTTGGAGGCCCAACACGAGTCTACAAGAACAAGTTGTGTAGTAGACATCAAGCTCTTTTCTGGTGCCGTTGCCGGGGAGGTGAGTGCTTGAAGGTATATCTTTAAATCTTGCAATCGAATCTTTTAGTTTCTTGTTTATCACTAGTTTGGCTTATAAAAAATAAAAATAAAACTACAAAAACATGAATTGAGGTTGTCTCATATTATTCATCTTTATAATGTCTTTCATGAAAATGATGGAAAGGAAAATTGTGCTCAATTGATAGAAGAATAATTCAATAAAATGTTTGGCATAAAATCTTTGAATGATGAGCATGATTGCAATGTTGCTAGTATGAATTCTCTAAATATCCATGATTCTAGTGATATGCAAAGCTACAACCTTGGGGATGCTATGTTTGATGAAGATGATATTTTTAGTCCCCCGAGTTTTGATGAGAAAAATTATTATGATGATTGCATGCCTCCTATTTATGATGATTGTATTGATAAAAGTGGATTTGGAGAGGTCACAACTTTATTTAATGATGAATCCACTATTTTGGAAGAGGTTTCAATTCACTATGATAAAAAAGGTGCTATCTATGATGATTACTGTATGACATGTATGCTATAAATAATAATGATAACCATGAAATTTGTCATCATGATTTTAGTGCTCAAGTTGATTATGTAAATCAAGTATCATGTGATAGTTATTTTGTTGAGTTTGCTCCCACTATTATGAATGAGAAGAAATTTGATTACGTGGAGAGTAATAAAATTTCTATGCTTGTAGATCATGAAAAGAATGCTTTATGTGATGGATATATTGTTGAATTTCTTCATGATGCTACTGAAAATTATTATGAGAGAGGATCATATGCTTTTACAAATTGCAATAATATCAAGTTCGCTCTCTATGTGTTGAAAGTTTTGAAGTTATGCTTGTTTTGCCTTCCTATGCTAGTTGATTCTTGCTCCCATAAATTGTTTGCTCACAAAATACCTATGCATAGAAAGTGGGTTAGGCTTAAATGTTCTAGTCCTATGATTCATGATGATCTCTTTGTGTTTCAATTCTTTACTTTTATGTGAGCACCATTAAAATCATCATGCCTAGCTAAAAGGCATTAAAGAAAAGCGCTTGTTGGGAGACAACCCAATACTTATACCTACTGTTTTTGTGTGTCCACATGATTAGTATACTGTAGTAATCATGTTTTATATGTTTTCTTTCAATAATGAGCCAAGTAAAGCCTTTGGGATAGTGTGGATGCTTGTTGATGTGATTCTGTGCAAAAACAGAAACTTTTGCGTCCAGTGCTGGAATTTCTATTCTGTACTGGAGTGTGAGAAAATTCAGAAATTTTTACAAATTATTGGGTTACAAATTGTTTATGTTTTCCTCATTTTTCAGAATTTTTGGAGGTATAGAAGTATGGTTTTTAAATCGCTCACTACACGCTATTCTGTTTTTGACAGATTCTGTTTTTATTGCATAGTTTGCTTGTTTTAATGTTTCCATAGCTTATATTGAGTAATATAAATTATGAAAATGATATAATATAGTAGGCATTATGTGAGAACAATTATGAATCTTGTCTTGACAGTACCTAAGTGGATGATTTATTTTTTATCATACTAACCTATCTCACGAAGTTCCGTTAAGTTTTGTGTGATTGAAGTTTTCAAGTTTTGGGTGAAATATCGATATGAGGAAAATAAGGAGTGGCAAGACCCTAATCTTGGGGATGCCCAAGGCACCGCAAGGTAATATTCAAGGAAGACCCAAGCAACTAAGCTTGGGGATGCCCCGGAAGGCATCCCCTCTTTCGTCTTGAACACTATCGGTAACCTCACTTGGAGCTATATTTTTATTCATCACATAATATGGGTTTTGCTTGGAGCGTCATTTTATTTTGTTGATATTTGATTGCTGTTATCAATAATCATGTTTTGTGTCTTTTAGTTCAATAAAATGCCAATTATATCCTTTACCATGCTCAGTTTGCAAGTTCATGTGTTGCTATTTGAAAATAGAAAGTTTTCTATTATGTCCAAAATATTTCTGAATAGTCAGAATATGATAAAATCTGAAATTTTTACATAGTAAGAATGCATGAGTTCTCTGTCACATGGTAATTTTTCAAAAAATTTGGAGTTAGGGAAGTATGGATTCTTATTCCCCTTTTACAGACTGTTCTGTTTTGGCAGATTGCTGTTATAGTTGCATTGTTTGCATATGTTTACGTGTTTAATGTTTCTATTTGAGGATAGGAGTATTAAATATAAAGAGGCATTTAGTATGCAATGTTTAATTATAATTTTTGTGATTTGCTACATGAGAGAATGTTAAGGTTTTGAGTTGATTTATACTAACTTATCTCACGAGTTCTTGTTGAGTTTTGTGTGGATGAAGTTTTTAAGATTTATAGAAACCATGATATGAGAGGAATTAAGGAGACACAAAAGCTCAAGCTTGGGGATGCCCAAGGCATCCCAATATAATATTTCAAGAAGTCTCAAGCATCTAAGCTTGGGGATGCCCCGGTAGGCATCCCACCTTTCTTCTTCAACAACTATCGGTCAGTTTTCGTTGAGCCTAAGTTTTTGCTTCTTCACATGATGTGCGCTATTCTTGGAATGTCATTTTATTTTGTTTTCTTTGATGTTTGAATAAAATACTAAAGATCTGAAATTTTTAAATGAGAAAGAGTCCTCACATAGCTACCTATTAGCTTAACTACTCATTTGGTGTTCACTTATATCTTCTTGGAGTAGTTTGTCATTTACTCTTGTGCTTCACTTATATCATATGAGTAAAATGTGAAAGAATTGAATATCATAAAATTAAAATTATATGTGCTTCATATGCTTGTCCCATGGGGAGTACTGACTTCACATACAAGAAATATAAGTGGTAAAATTTATTGAAAGTTAACAAACATAGCATTGGTCACTTGAACAATGCATGAAAGAATTTTGAAGAAAGAGAAATTTAACATATAAATATACTATCTTGGACATCTTCTATGATTGTGAGCCCCCATTAATTATTTTCAAGCTTGATCAAATAGTTGATGTTGGACAAGGAAGACAACGTAATGAGTTATGTTTGTTTATATTCACATATAAGATATATTGTCATGGATCCTCTAACATGTGGTGCTTGCTTAGGGTCTTTTGCTAGCCAAAAATTCGTACTAAGTAGAGATACTACTTGTGCATCCAAAAACCCTTAAACCTAGTTTTTTGCCTTGAGTGTCCACCATATCTACCTATGGATTGAATAAGATCCTTCAAGTAAGTTGTCATCGGTGCAAAAAGCAATAAAAAATGCTCCTAAAATATGTATTATCTCTTATTCCCAGGGAAAATAAGCGTTGTACGAACTTGTGATGGTAAAGAAATAAAAGCGATGGACTGCATAATAAAGGTTGCTATCACAAGGGGCAATATAACATGACGTTCCTTTGCATTAAGGGCTTGACATCCAAAACTAAAAAGCGCATGACAACCTCTGCTTCCATCTGCCAATGGCCTATCTTTTACTTTTATGCATTTACTTTTATGTATTTACTTTTATGCAAGAGTCATTAATGTTCATCCCTCCGCTCTATTGATTCTTTAGTTGGCAAGCATTATGTGGTAGGGAAAGATCAAAGCACATATATCCAGTTGAATATAGGTGATCATGAGTTATTACTGTTGACTATCCATGAGATAAATAAATTGGGAGGCAAAACATTAAGCCCCTATCTTCCTATGTGTTTGACTGAAATGGTTTGTTCTAAAAATATGCTTTGAGTGTCAGCAATCATGGAAGACTAAATGATATTTGAGTATGTGAAATTTGCTAGATCAAAGCTCTTACATAGACCCTTCCTGAAAATAAGATGAATTGCAATTGTTTGATGACTGAGAACATAGTTTGTTAGTTTTTAAGAAAATTTATGGCCTATACTTTAAACATGTGAATAGCTTGCTACTTGATTGTGAGAAGTTTCATGAGCTACTGATTATGATATATATTGATACTAGGAAAAGTGATTGAAATTATCATTAATCAAACTTATACACTATGCTAGCATTCACACTTCATAAATTATTATTTTTATCATTTACCCACTCGAGGACAAGCAGGAATTAAGCTTGGGGATGCTGATACGTCTCCAACGTATCTATAATTTATGAAGTATTCATGCCATATCTTATATTTACTAATTGGAGGCACCATAGGAGGCTCCACGTTAATCCACATCAGCAAAATTAATTTAGTCATTAGATTTTAAATTTGATGGTCAAGATCTGTTAGATGACGCTGCCTCAATAACAAAAGAAACACAACATACGTAAATAGGATTTAAGCCCACGCGTACAAAAAGGTGTCCCCAACGCCCACGTCTAAGTTAGTTGCAAAAAAAACACCCACGTCTAGGTTCTAAAAAAAAAAGAACAACACGCCTTCTTTCCTTAACATGCAAATAAAAAGTCCTCAAGCTCCACGTCAAAAAAGAGTCCACATCTCAATCTGAAAAAGCAAAATCCACGGACGTACATATATAGAAGAGACCTCAAGCCTCACGGCCAAAAAAAAGGGGAGACAAGCCCACACGTACGAAAAGGTATCCCCAACGCCCACAAGTTAGTTGCAGAAAAAAAAAACCCACGTCTAGGTTCTGAAAAAACAAGAACAACACTCCTTTTTTGCTTAACATGCAAATAAGACGTCCTAAAGCCCTACGTCAAAAAAGAGTCCACATCTTAATCTGAAAAAACAAAATGCACGGACGAACATACAAGAGACCTCAAGCCTCACGTCCAAAAAAGAGGAGCCAATGCATGATTTTGAAAAAGAAATTTCAGTCGTGGGTTGAGGAAGCCGGACATGTTGCTGGCGCCATAGAGGTCCTCTCCGTATACTCGAAGCTGTACCCAGGGATAATACGCTGAGGTGGCGCAGCCAACCTTGACGATGGAGTCGGAGTCTTTTGGCAGGAACGAGGTGTGAGCCTGATTCATGAGGGGCAGGGTTCACACTGCACCCAGACGAGCTCGCGGTGATGTCATGGCAAGGTCCCAGGGGAGACTGTGCGGTGAGGTGACAAACCGAGATGTCGAGGATGAAGGCACCGAAACTGTCTATCGTCGTGCTGCCATCTGCTGGCCGTCATTGCTCCGGCCAGAGCGGCCGTCAGCTCCTGCTGACACATAGCTCTTTGG
The DNA here is from genome assembly GCA_036873465.1 of Thinopyrum obtusiflorum. Classification (NCBI taxonomy): domain Eukaryota; kingdom Viridiplantae; phylum Streptophyta; class Magnoliopsida; order Poales; family Poaceae; genus Thinopyrum; species Thinopyrum obtusiflorum. The sequence goes on along the minus strand of JAAAWM010011793.1, from coordinate 74,006 downwards.
CCATGAACTTGCTGATCTTGGGATTCGGCCGGATAGCCGCGGAGGAGACAGACGCCGGAGCCAGAGGAAGAAGGACAAGAAGATGTGAAGGAGCCCTTCCCATGTGTTCCATCGAAGGTGCCCTTCTCGGTTCTTGCGGCCGCCATTCTCCTCTCCTACGCAAGTAGCACGCCTCTCAGATTGTCCCTCCAATCCAGTTTCCAGTTCCAACAACGCCATGCATATATGCCACCTACAACATTGGAATGTCATCGATCACCCTAATGTCAGCGTCCGCCCGGTCCCTCTGCTGCTCCCTTTGACATGAGGTTTTCCTGCAATCTCCACTTGAGAAGTGTGGAAAATAGTCTGCAGGTCAAAGGAATAGAATAAACTGATTTAATGTCTCAGATTTATGAATTTCTTAAAACTGGTGCTGCTTTCTTTTGTACTCATTTTCATCTAATGTTAATCTTTCATGCATGTAATTCAAACATATGAAGGTGATTTAGCTTTCTATTTCGACACCTTTCTATTTCTTAACTTAATCTACAAGCATAATATAGTGGTGGATGCAACATTGCAGATATTATTGGTTCATTTACAAGTCCATCAGAACTAATTGGTGCATGGTATGCGTCTCATTATTATTTACAAGTCCCCTTTCTTTCTTTCCTTTGAGCACTATAAACACAGCATTTGCTTATTATTACGTATTAATTCATTGATGTTGTACATTCACATTTGATAGTACTACAATTACATGTTGGTGTGTGTTCGTTATCTTCAGTTAAAGCAATAAAGCACTTTGTTTACCAGCGAAACATAGTAGAGATTTATATACTTATTTCTTATTCTATTGCATGGCTGTCATATAATAAATCTGATTTTTTTTCTGTTGTGACTTTGTTATATATGTAGGTCCAAAAAATAGAGTACGTATGCTGCTATAGTGTGCCTGCCTTGATGATAATGCAAGAGTTAATAATACTTTTCTCAATTGGCAAAAAACCAAAACCTTAAAAAATATCTGGGTATGTCTAGGCATTTCTATTCCTCGATTAGGTTATCATAGTACATATGAGCAACACATGCATTTATTTATATATATGCACGAGCACACACACACGCCTTAATGTTCCTATTCACTAATGCACATTCCCCTATTTCCATACCTCTCCATGTCGATTGTAGTCATGGAGCAACAAGCATGGCCTTTAATTCCAAATTTCCTAGGAATTCCGATCATTTCACCTCGCCCCTCAGACTGTTTTTGTATCTGTTACGTGTGTATTTGTTCCTGCATGACATTTAACTTATTTAATACTTTAACTTCCTCTACAAGTTAATCATATACTTGGCTTGCTATCAAGCATATGCAATATGATAATCTAACAACACGTTACAGAGTACGAGGCTACCAACCTTTGGAACCAACGTACAAAGGTAGTAGCCATGGTATCAGTCATTTGTTTCACTTTCTTGGTTTCATTTGGTGCCGTGAAGAGTTCTAAGACATGACAAAGAGAGTGTATTTGGTACAATAGAATATGTGAGCAAAAATTCAAACACTTTTGAGATATGTCATAACACAAGGGAGATCCGAATGATTTTGTTTAAGTTATGAAATTTAAGTAGTGCTGAAGTTGTTTGTTTCTTTAGTTATTGGGATAGGACACAAAAATTTGTGCTGCACAAATCTCTCCACACAATTGCAATTTCTCCGATCGTGGCATATTTTATTTAAAAAACTTAATACATAGTAAAGAAAATTCCTTAAGCTTTCAACATCATATTTAGGATGCGAGGACAGGAATATCACCCATATTTCCTAATAATCTGGAGACAGAGAACTAACGTTTTAAATTTAAAAACTAATCTGAAATAGAGTAGTTCCTAGCCCGTGCAGGCGCACGGGTTGCTGACTAGTTTATAACAATTCTATATGGTTTTGGTATGATTTGATTAGAACTAACCCGGACTGACGCTGTTTTCAGCAGAACTACCGTGGTGATGTTTTTTGTGCCGAAATAAAAGTTCTTGGAATTGGATGAAACTTTTTGGAGATTTTTTATGGGATAAATAAAAAATACTGGAACCAAGACCCAATGGAGGGGGGCCACCCAGTGCCCACGAGGCACCAGGGCGCGCCACCCCCCAGGCGCGCCCTCGTACCTTGTGGGGCCCACGTGGCCCCGTCTCGCGTGATTTCAACGCCAAAAAATCATATATATTCAGAAACCCCCGAAAGTTAACCTAGATGAATTTTTACGCCGCCGCAATCCTCTGTACCTCCAAGATCTCATCTACAACCCTTTTCCAGCACACTGCCGTAGGGGGGAAAGCATCACCGGAGGCCATCTTCATCATCCCGGCGATCTTCATGACGAGGAGTGAGTAGTTCACCCTTGAGGCTAGGGGTATGTACTAGTAGCTATGTGTTTGATCTCTCTCTCGTGTTCTTGATTTGGCATGATCTTGATGTATCGCGAGCTTTGTTAATATAGTTGGATCATATGGTGTCTCTTCCCTCTCTATCCTTGTTATGATGAATCGAATCTTTTCCCTTTGAGGTTTCGTTATTGTTGGACTGAATATTTCAGATTTGAGAACACTTGATGTATGTCTTGCATATGAATACCCGTGGTGATAATGGAGTATTATATTTATTCACTTGATATATGTTTTGGCACTCAACTCACGGATTCCCATGGTGACATTGGGGTAATCTATGCATAGGGGTTGATGCATGTTTTCATTATCTTTTCTCCGATAGAAACTTTGGGGTGCTCCTTGGAGTTCTTTGTGTGGATTGAATATTATGATTATGATGTTGTTTGATGCATATCGTATAATCAACTCACAGATACTTGTGGTGACATTGGAGTATCTAGGTGACATTAGGGTTGGTTGATGTGTGTCATATGGTGTTATTTTAGTACGAACTCTAGGGCTATTTGTGACACTTATAGGAATAGCTCAATGGATTGATCGGAAAGAATAACTTTGAGGTGGTTTCGTACCCTATAAACAATTTCTATCTTATGTTCTCCACTAATAGGAACTTGGGAGTGATTCTTTATCGCACGTTGAGGGTTGGTTATACGATCCAATTATGTTAACATTGTTGAGAGATTGCACTAGCGAAAGTATGAACCCTAGGCCTTGTTTCTAAGCATTACAATACCGTTTATGCTCACTTTTGTTACTTGCTACCTTGCTGTTTTTATATTTTCAGACTACAAAAACCTATATCTACTATCCATACTACACTTGTATCACTATCTCTTCGCCGAACTAGTGCACCTATACAATTTACCATTGTATTGGGTGTGTTGGGGACACAAGAGACTTTTTGTTATTTGGTTTCAGGGTTGTTTGAGAGAGACCATCTTCATCCTACACCTCCCATGGATTGATAAACCTTAGGTCATCCACTTGAGGGAAAATTGTTATTGTCCTACAAACCTCTATGCTTGGAGGCCCAACACGAGTCTACAAGAACAAGTTGTGTAGTAGACATCACATAGGCCAAAGTGCGGCTCGACCCGGAGGAAGGCCTCGCAGATGGTGATGAAGGCCACGATGTGGAGAATCGAATTTGGGGCTAGATTGTGAAAATCTAGCTCATAGAAGAACATGAGCCCCCTCAGGAATGGATGAAGGGGGAACCCCAGACCTCAGATGAGGTGGGGCACAAAGACCACCCTCTCCCCTTTCTTGGTAGTTGTGATGACATGGCCAGGCTCCGGGGGCCGACAGTCGACATCGGTGGGGATGTACCCGCCCGCCCGGAGCTCGTTGATGGTACCCTCCGTGACAATGGAGGCCGCCCACTTGCCCTTCATCTCAGCATCGGCCAATGCTGGAGAGGCTGTGGATGCGGATGGAAGCTTGGAAGGAAGGGAATGGAACTAGGCGCTAGAGCTCAGGAAGCTGTGAGGCAATGGCGCAGGAGATGGGAAGCGTGGGGAAAGTAATTTTTACCGCACCTAGCTTTTATAAGCCAGTAAAAGGCTAAGAGTCCCCTTACTGCACCGCCTGAATCACCACTTGCCAACCATCATGCCATTATGCATGCACGGGGTAACTCAATTTATTGATAATATCCCTTAAAAATGGAGCACGATCTCTACATTCATAGGACGTGCCAATAGAGAAGCTACCTCGGGCAACGATCTGATTCGCAATAACTAGCTCGGTAAGCGTCATAGGCTTTGACCATTCGGTAAAACTATCAGATAAAATACCACTGTTCACACCTATGCGGCAAGCCTTTGAGGCTAAGCTACATCATGACTTCGGATGCCGGAGTGTGATTATTCAGGTCATATGATCGGCTGGATTTGAGGAGCCCGAAGAGTGGATTCAGAGTGACTCTGGATCAAAATTTAAATCTAGCTAGGGAGGAACTTGTCTGCCAAGCCGAAGATATCAGGCATGGAGAGCCTGGTCGAAGATGAAGCCGGTGGTCCTCGGCATTGAAGACTAGTTCAGGGGCTACTGAGGGTGTCTCGGACTAGGGGGTGATAACCCATACAGCCCATTGCTTGCGGGTCGAACTAGAAGCCCATTAGTCATTGCCTGGAGGATAGCCGAACACGTAACCTCATCATGAGCAAGGTGGAAACCACCGAAGACTTGGTGTGTACTTCAAGATAATTCTTATCATCGGCTTATTTATCCCTAGCTGGTAATCGACCATATGTGTAAACCTAGGTACCCCCGGTGCCTATATAAGTCGAGGGGTTTAGTCCATAGGGACACAATTACAAGCCTTAGGGTTTAGCTCATACTCATCCGATCTCGAGGTAGATCAAGCTTGTACTCTATACACAACACCTCAATATAATCCAAGCAGGACGTAGGGTATTACCTCTTCGAGAAGGCCCGAACCTGGGTAAACATCATCTCCCATGTCTCCTGTTATCCATTGATCCCAGATCCACAGCTCGGGACCCCCTGTCCAAGATCAGCCGATTTTTGTACTGTCAATATGCATCAGTATCAAATGAATGGGGGATATTTCTGTGGACTATACTGCAGAATGCCAGAATAGAGAGGGAAGCTAAATGTATCATATGACTACCAGCCTCTTGCAACAAGAGAAGAGAAAGAACAGCAATAGAAGAGAAAGAGCACGCATGACTACAAATAAACACTATAGCAAAACACTACTCTGAGATCCTCCCTCGACTCCCTGTGAGGAAGCGATCATCGAACATTTCTACCTATTATCATAGTGATTTTTATTAAATATCTGGTTTAAGTTGTAAAAGATCAGGATACATCTCCAAGCATCATGTTACCGTGGACACAGCTATTCGAATAGTTTTGTCTTCCCCCACAGGGTTGCACCACATTGCCCGACATGCTCGATTACCCTATGGCTAGACACACTTTTCTACGAGTCTACCCGGCCTTAGATTACCGACACGCCAAAGTCCTACGTCAGCTCTCCAGAGAGGTCACCCGTCGGGCTACATCCTAAACACGAAGGGTTGTTCGGCCGCTCACCCAAAGCGCTCCTGACACGTTGCGAGAAGAGCCGGCGGTCCAAGCCCACCTTTGACCGATAGTATTCGTTTGCTCCGATCCCGCCGCCTCTCTGAACTATGACATCTAGAAAGCTTTCGGTAAGGAACTGACGATGCCGAGGGCCTCATAAACCATTATCTCACGTGACGGTTAGTGTGTATATGCTAGTGGCAGTCTCAGATCAAATACCTAGAACTCATTAGTCATGTTATTTCATTTACTCACGGACAACAACCAGGGCCCAGGCCCACCTCATCCTGGATGGTATCCGCCTGCCCTATCATTCTACCATAGTGAATCACTTGGGTGCCATCGGGAACCAGGCCCATCACATCCTGGATGGTATCTGTCGGCCCTTTCAGCCCCATTTGAACACAATCACAACACAACATAGTATCGGTCTTCGTTTTCGTCGACGTCTCATCGTAGTCCATCTCGCTCCATGTCGCAGGCCACCGAAGTTCGAGTCCACCATAGTGTAACATATAGCATAGTATAATAGTATAAAGTATATCCATGATCACCACCCAGAGGGATCACGGCCCGGTAATATAGCATGGTGATGACCCACAAGTATAGGGGATCAATCGTTGTCCTTTCGATATGTAAGAGTGTCGAACCCAACGAGGAGCAGAAGGAAATGACAAGTGGTTTTCAGCAAGGAAGTTTTTGCAAGCACTGAAACAAGCAATAACAGGTAGTTTGATAGCAAGATAATCTGTAACAAGTAACAAGTGACAAATGTAAATAAGGTGCAGCAAGATAGCCCAATCCTTTTTAGTGCAAAGGACAGGCCGAAACAAGTACTTATAATGAGAAAAGCGTTCTTGAGGACACATGGGAATTTCATCTAGTCACTTTCACCATGTTCATTTGATTCGCGTTCGCTACTTTGATGATTTGATATGTGGGTGGACCGGTGCTTGGGTGCTATTCTTACTTGAACAAGCATCCCACTTATGATTACCCCCTCTCGCAAGCATCCGCAACTACGAAAAGAGAATTAAGACAAAGTCTAACCATAGCAATAAATGTGTGGATCCAAATCAGCCCCTTACGGAATAGCGCATAAACTAGGGTTTAAGCTTCTGTCACTCTAGCAACCCATCATCTAATTACTACTCCACAATGAGTTCCCTTCCCCCCCCCCCCCCCCCCCCCCCCCCCCCCCCCCCCCCCCCCCCCCCCCCCCCCCCCCCCCCCCCCCCCCCCCCCCCCCCCCCCCCCCCCCCCCCCCCCCCCCCCCCCCCCCCCCCCCCCCCCCCCCCCCCCCCCCCCCCCCCCCCCCCCCCCCCCCCCCCCCCCCCCCCCCCCCCCCCCCCCCCCCCCCCCCCCCCCCCCCCCCCCCCCCCCCCCCCCCCCCCCCCCCCCCCCCCCCCCCCCCCCCCCCCCCCCCCCCCCCCCCCCCCCCCCCCCCCCCCCCCCCCCCCCCCCCCCCCCCCCCCCCCCCCCCCCCCCCCCCCCCCCCCCCCCCCCCCCCCCCCCCCCCCCCCCCCCCCCCCCCCCCCCCCCCCCCCCCCCCCCCCCCCCCCCCCCCCCCCCCCCCCCCCCCCCCCCCCCCCCCCCCCCCCCCCCCCCCCCCCCCCCCCCCCCCCCCCCCCCCCCCCCCCCCCCCCCCCCCCCCCCCCCCCCCCCCCCCCCCCCCCCCCCCCCCCCCCCCCCCCCCCCCCCCCCCCCCCCCCCCCCCCCCCCCCCCCCCCCCCCCCCCCCCCCCCCCCCCCCCCCCCCCCCCCCCCCCCCCCCCCCCCCCCCCCCCCCCCCCCCCCCCCCCCCCCCCCCCCCCCCCCCCCCCCCCCCCCCCCCCCCCCCCCCCCCCCCCCCCCCCCCCCCCCCCCCCCCCCCCCCCCCCCCCCCCCCCCCCCCCCCCCCCCCCCCCCCCCCCCCCCCCCCCCCCCCCCCCCCCCCCCCCCCCCCCCCATATTGATCAAAAACTTTGTAAATAACATCAATAAAATATGATACAAAATGGACGTATCAACTCCCCCAAGCTTAGACCTTGCTTGTCCTCAAGCGAAAACCGAAATCGAAAAACATGCCCACATGCTTAGAGAGGGAGGTGTCGATAAAAAAAATATGGACATGGAAGCATCATGAACAATATTATAGCAGCAACAAACATTATCATAAACTTCATATGAATGAGCAATAATTCACCACAATGCTGAAGTATGAAGCATAAACTTTCTTGAAAACTAACAAACTATGTTCTTGGTCAACAATGCAATTGCAATTCATTGTATTTTCAGGAATGGTCACATGTAGGAGCCTTTTGGCAAGTCCACATACTCAACTATCATTTAGTCTTTCATAATTGCTAACACTCACACCATACATATGGAGCATCAAGTTTCAGCCAGACACAGAGGAAGATAGAGATTCCAACTTATTCACCTCAAGGGTGATGTCAACAATAATAACTCATGCCCACCCACATTCAACTGGACATATGTGCCTAGATCTTTCCCCACCACAAGATGCTTGCCAAAGGATAAAATAAAAAGGAATAGAGAGAATAACTTTGACACTTGCATAAAAGTAAAAGATAGGCCCTTCGCAGAGGGAAGCAGAGGTTGCCATGTGCTTTCAATGTTGGATGCACTTAACTCTTATTGCAAAGGAACGTCATGTGATATTGCCCCTTGTGATAGCAACATTTTTTATGCAGTTTGTCGCTTTTATTCTTCACCATCACAAGTTCGTACCACGCTTGTTTTCCCTTACAATAAAAGATCATACATATTTAGTAGCAATTTTTATTGCCTTATTGCACCGATGTCAACTTACTTGAAGGATCTTACTCAATCCATAGGTAGGTATGGTGGACTCTCATGACATGAATTTGGTTAAGGGGTTTGGATGCACAAGTAGTATTTCTACTTAGTGCGGAAATTTGGCTAGCAAAGGTATTGGGCAAGCACCCCATGTTGGAGGATCCATGACAATATACCTTCTATGTGAATATGAACAAACATAACTCATTACATTGTCTTCCTTGTCCAACATCAACCATTTTACATACAATACTTAGTGGGTGGTCACAATCACAAAAGATGTCCAAGATAGTATATTTGCATGTGAATCTTCTCTTCCTTATTAACTTTTTCATGAATTGCATCATTGACCAATGCTATGTTAGTCAACCTTCAATAAATTTTACCACTTATACTTTTCTTTATGTGATGTCATTACTCACCATAAGATTAGCATATGATCTCTCTTTTTCCTTTGTTTTCATTATTTCATTGCTTTTGATCAAATCATAAAAGTAAAAAAGGCAAGACTCAAACTACCCTTTATTATATAACTCACACATGATTACATAGATAAATAGATAGAAACTAACACTCAAAGATAGATCATACTAAACTTTTATTCTACTAGATCACAAAATAACTAAGGATTGAATTGAAAATAGCAAAACATAATAAAAGTGATGGTGATACGATACCGAGGCACTTCCCCCAAGCTTGGCACAAGCCAAGGGGAGTGCCCATACCCGTACGATCAAGCTTCCTTCTTTGGTGATCATGGTGATGAAGTAGTAGGATAGTCCTCTGGCTTCCATGGCGTGTGCTCCCCACCATAATACGATGCGTGAGTTTCCAGAGCCCTGAAACTTGCAGCTATACTCATACCTCTGAATTTTTCCTCATACTCATAGTTTTGGCGACGGAGGTCATAGATCTGATCTTGGAGGTAGTCGATGCAGTCATTGAGCTTGAGGACGATGTTCTCCATAGACTTGCCATCCACCCTATTCTCACGCGTGAATGATGTGATCATAGTGTGGTTGGCACTGAGTCCACGCTCCACCATCCCCTTGCACTTGAAGATCTCTTGCTCCACCGCTTCGAGCCTTTCCTCCACGCTCCCGGTCTTCTTGGGGCCTTGGACATCCCGGATGTGGAGCACCCCCTCACGAGTCACAACTTCCTGAGGGTGCTCCATCACCTCCGGGAGGTAAGGGTTGATGACGTTCTCGTAGAACTTGTCCTTGGAGCAGCTTGAGGAGGCCATGGAGATTTTAGATCTGACACAAAATAGCAAGAAATAAGAACGGAAGATATCTCGCGATACGGTGGTCAAAACAATCTGGGGGATATATATAGATTTTTTATCTTGCAGAACAAGTAAACGGGAGGAAAACAGAGTCGGGAAGGTGCACCAGGACCCCACACAACACCAGGGTGCGCCCCGGGGGGGCGCGCCCAGGTGCTGTGTGGGCACCTGGTGGACCCTCTCGGCTTCCTTTTATTTTTGTATTTTTCTAAATATTCCAAAACTGACAGAATATATTTTTGCAGATTTTTTGGAGTCCGTTTACTTACCCTATCGCGTACCTACCCCTTTTTCAGTATTCTGGAGTGTTCCGGAAGGACTCCTTGATATGTTCCTCTGATGTAATTGTATCAATAACATTAGTTTTGACATTAATGGGTGTACCTGAAATGTAATGCTTTATCCTTTGTCCATTTACCACCTTCGGGTTAGTACCCGCGGCATTTTTGAGCTTACCTAGCTAATTATGCCATTTTTGACCTAACTAAGCATATTATGCCATTTTTTATATAACTTAGAGCTAACTTCATTTTGGAGAAGAAGAAGAAGAAGAAGAAAACTAGAAGAAGAAGAAGAAGAAGAAGGAGAAGACAAAGAAGATTCTTCTTCTAGTCTTCTTCTTCTCCTTCTTCTTCTTCTTCTTCTTCTTCTTCTTCTTCTTTTCTTCCTATTCCTTCTTTCCTTCCTCTTCCTTGACTTTCTTCATCTTATTATGTCATTTGTGGACTAAATAGGCTAAATTATGTCATAAATGGACTAACACGCTAATTAAGAAGAAAAATACCGTTATCATGGAGGTGTAGGAATGGTCGTGGCTGCGCCAGTGCCAGACGGAGGTGAAGGACCGGTCGGGGTTCCGGCATTGGCAGAAGGAGTGGTCGATGCTTGTCGGGAGCCATGCTGCACCAAAGATCATTTCCCATAATGTCTGTTAGCAAGTTCGCAAACTGAAATGTGAATAGTAGTAAGCAACGACCATTCAAATCAAACTCACCGTGGTCGCCGGAGCAATCTGGGGCATCGGCGGAGGGGCCTGACCATTTTTCTCGCACAAGCTCTGCACATTTGGTTCTCACGAGTCAGTCATATTAGATAGTAATGCGAACATTACGTGCATGATTGGGCTAATATGCACGAGAAACGTACCACGATGAGCTCATATAGGGCCCAGTTAGCGTTGTCGTTCCGGTTCCTCTCCTCCTCCAACAGCTTAGCCGTCTTCTCCTCCATCTCCCTCTCCCTCTCCGCCGCCTCCCTTTGTGCCTCCCTTTTTGCCTCCTCCAGAAGCTCCTTCGTCTTCAATCTCTCTTTCTCAACAATAGCCTGCAACACACCACTCCTCGTTAGCATTGTAATCATCGACGAACGCACACACAATGTAATGGAGGAAAGGTGAGAGAGTCCGTATAACTAACCGCCATGGCGATCTCCGCGGGCCGTGCACGAGGCGTTATCTCAGGATCAGAGCTACTCAGGCGCTTCTTGATCTGCGGGAGAGTCTTAGGACAACGTATCAGAACATCACCAATGGCTAGAGAGCCATGGGACCTCCCGCCACCAGATATCATCACCAGCTCTGTATCAAAAGGATCCTGGCTCGAGTTAAAGTCCTCCCCTTTCCTCGCCTTCCCCTCGTGTCTGTACTTCACAAGCTTGTGGTGGGAGGTCTTGTTGGTGAAGTTCTCTGGATCATCTAGGTCAGACTCCATGAATGGCTTGGCCTTCTTGTACGGGGCCATATGGGCCATGCCATAGAGGTCGAACAGACCTGGCACAGGTTTCTTGTGGTGGTGCGCCTGAGAGAGAGGAACAAAATATTAGTTAAGGGCTCAAGCTAGCATGAATCATGATATTGCTATGTAAATAGGTCATTTTGGAGCTAAGAAAGGTTATTATGTCATTTTTGAGGAAAATAAGCTAAGTTTAGGTCATTTTCGAGGTAACCAAGATTATTATGCCATTTTTGACCAAAGTATGCTAATTATGTCATTATTGAGCTATCCAAGGTTATTATGTCATTTTAGAGCTAACTATAGCATATTTAGGCATTCTATAGAGCTATCTAAGGTTATTATGTCATTTTAGAGCTAATTATGTCATGAATGAACTAGCTAAGATTAGTTTAGGTCGTTATTGAGCTATCGAAGGTAGTTATGCCATTTTTTAACTGACTAAAGCATATTAAGTCATTTTATAGAGCTATCTAAGGTTATTATGTCATTTTAGAGCTAAATATGTCATAAATGAACTATCTAGCATGAAGAATGAATTGCATGAATCATGTAGCAAACCACATACCCAGTTATCCCCGTACTCAAACAGGTTGGAGCTCCCTTGATGGTGTGGCACACCTTCCATTTGGTCGCGCTTATCCTTGGCCCTTTGGTGTTCGACTTTCCATTGGGTAGAGCACCACGCATCCACCAACGCCTCCCAACAGTCCATCTTACCCACACACCATCTCGGGGGCACCTAAGTGAGTCAAGAGAAATTTCAGCGCTATGCCTATGAATCAAATCAAGAAAACTAAGTTCAAGGCCTTAAGAATAGGTAATTACCTGCATGTACTTCTCCTTACTCAGAAACTTGCCGCGACACTTCTGCTTGCCCCTCCTAATACCCTTCGAGGCGTAGTAGTCTCGAACGGCCTGCACCCGAGCCTCGTGCCTTAAGTTCTGAAGTAGGCGCTTGCACTCGTTTTCGACAACCATACACGCGGCCTCCTGCTCTCCCTCTGAAACCCTGTAGAAGGTCTGCAATCAAACAAGACAACACTGATTAGTACAATCACTAGGTAGTGTTGATTTTTAATTCCGTAAAGGATAAATTACTCAAAACCGACGAAACACAATGTTGGCCACCGACTCGCACAAGACACCGTCGACCCTCTCCTCCTGCGGGGCTGGGGCAACCGAGTATAGCTCCCAGGTCAGTGCTAGCTGTGGAACCTGACCCTCACCGGGCAACGTGACCCACCCAGGGAAGTGCTGCCGGCAAAGCACACCAAGGACCTGGTTGGGCCTACGGGAACCACGGGGGCGTACCCAGCCCCTGCAGTATGACAAGGCCAATGCATTAGATATTAATTTGAAGGAACATGAAGGCAAAAGGTTAAAAAATAGTAAATGCACTTACTTCAACCCTTTAGGCGCAATCAACCACCTCTGGTCGGGCTTGAGTTGGTTAAACAATAACTGGACCCACCCACCTCTTTGCCGTCCGCTAGCGGACGGCAAAGATTCTTTGCCGTCAGCCAGCGGACGGCAAAGAACAGGCTGATGGCAAAGACTTTGTTTGCCATCAGCCACATCTTTGCCGTCCGTTTTCTTGTGGCTGACGGCAAAGACCTTCTTTGTCGTCAGCAAGAGGATGGCAAAGAATTAGCAGACGGCAAAGAAGTGGATTCCAGTAGTGTCATGACAATATTCCGCTCCATTTGCTTGGTAAATCTTCCTCGGCAAATTTCCAAAGTTTTTGTTCATCTAGAACCGTTGTGAAGGAAGTACTAGCTAGGCATATCCTAATGAGCTGAATTTTTGCCACATCTTCTATATTCCCAAATCATAGCTCTACACAAAATTTGAGCCCCATCTAACAATCCATGTGATCTCATCATCCAATCTTTGTTTCTGGTAATATTTTCAGTTTGTGAAGCAACTATATTTAATGTTAATTTATAATTGCTGAAAATTTACCACGACATGACCCTGCCCATAGAACCCCCCTCCACCAAATTTTAGCTCATTTATTCTAACCAATTTCCCTCAGCATTTTTCCCAATTTTCTGTTCAGTCGAGAGCACTGTGAAGGAAGTACCATTTTTATTTATTCAAATGGTATGAAATTTTTAAAGCACCTTCATATGCCCAAATTATCATCCTCCTCCAAATTTCAAATCAATCCATTCATTCATTTGAGTCCAGCTTCAACATTCATATTTCTGTCAAGTGTGGTACGTTGCAAAGCAAGTGACACCTAGGCTCCTCCATTTGAACTGCAAATTTTCCAAGACAATGTCCATAGTATATGACCATCCTCGGCCAAAACTCAGGCCCATTGGCCATGTGTATTTTCCCCACCACTAATCAAACACTTGGCTACTAATTCATGTTTGAGCTCAGTTCAGTCTCCTCGTGAGATTTTTCTATTGCCTTATTCTTCCTGACACCTACCAGGGGAGTGCCCAACCCACTAGACATGACTAGGCCGCCCAGAACGCGTGGCAACGCCACGGTCATGCGGTGACCACGCAGCGGGCATGCGAGTTTACGCGCTCTGGAGTTGGGGCCCTCGGCCACCGTCCAAACCTCGACGTATCGTCACCAAACCATGTATTTATGATTAAATAGATACTTATGTACCTAGAAATGATTTTTGGAAAAAATAAAGAGCAAACTATAAGGTAGGTGCAGTTCAAATTTGACCCGCTTCCTACTGATTCGGCGGAAATTTGTCTTTTTCACGAGAGGTGGATCAAAGCTTTTGACACCCAACCATTTTGTCAATTGTACATTAAATATGTCGTAGTATTTTAGAAAATTGATTTGGTACAATTTTGCAACAAATATATGGTAGGTCATTCACAAAAAAACTCATTTTGGGCACTCGAAAAATAGAAAATGAAATTTCCGTCCAAAGAAAATGAAAACTTTCTTAGGCAACATTGTTTGCCATTCCAACATGCACCCTTATGCACAATATTAGATCATTTGAACAAACTATGCCATGAATGTGGCCATAAGATTGATCATTTGACTTGAAAGCCATGAATCTTCACACACGATAGCTCATTTCCAAGAACACTTTTTTTAAAGAATTGTTGTATTACAAGTTTATTATTTTTCCTGGTAACTTGGTCACATATAATGACACAATGCAAATGTTTTCTAATTTTTTGATTTTTTTTTGAATTTTTCATGCACCTTTCAAAATGTGGTCAAAACTGCGGGCATGACCGTTCCTAGCTAGTGGTTGAATCTAGGAAAACTTTAGGTGTTTATCTGAATAAATAGATACTTTTGTACCTAAAAATGATTTTTGGAAAAAATAAAGAGCAAACTATGAGGCAGCTGCAGTTCAAATTTGACCCGCTTCCAACTGAATCGACGAAAATTTGTCTTTTTCACGAGAGGTGGATCAAAGCTTTTGACACCCAACCATTTTGTCAATTGTGCATTAAATATGTCCTAGTATTTTAGAAAATTGATTTGGTACAATTTTGCAACAAATATATGGTAGGTCCTTCACAAAAAAACTCATTTTGGGCACTCGAAAAATGGAAAATAAAATTTCCGTCCAAAGAAAATGAAAACTTTCTTAGACAACATTGTTTGCCATTCCAACATGCACCCTTGTGCACAATATTAGAACATTTAAACAAACTATGCCATGAATGTGGCCATAAGATTGATCATTTGACTTGAAAGCCATGAATCTTCACACATGATAGCTCATTTCTGAGAACACTTTTTTTAAAGAATTATTGTACTAAAAGTTTATTATTTTCCCTGGTAACTTGGTCACATATAATGACCAAATGCAAAGGTTTTCCAATTTTTTGATTTTTTTTGAATTTTTCATGCCCGTTTCAAAATGCGGTCAAAACTACGGGCATGACCGTTCCTAGGTAGTGGTTGAATCTTGGAAAACTTTTGGTGGTTCTCTAATTAAATAGATACTTTTGTTCTTAAAAAAGATTTTTGGAAAAACTAAAGAGCAAACTATGAGGCAGCTGCAGTTCAAATTTGACCCGCTTCCAACTGAATCGGCGGAAATTTGTCTTTTTCACGAGAGGTGGATCAAAACTTTTGACACCCTACCATTTGGTCAATTGTGCATTAAGTATGGCCTAATATTTTCTAAAAATGGTGTGGTCCAATTTTACAACAAATATATGGTAGGTCCTTCACAAAAAAAATCTCATTTTGGGCACTCGAAAAATGAAAAATGAAATTTCCGTCCAAAGAAAACGAAAACTTCCTTAGGCAACATTGTTTGCCATTCCAAGATGCACCCTTTGCACAATATTAGATCATTTGAACAAACTATGCCATGAATGTGGCCATAAGATTGATCAGTTGACTTGAAAGCCATAAATCTTCACACATGATAGCTCATTTCTGAGAACACTTTTTTTAAAATTGTTGTATTACAAGTTTATTATTTTTCCTGGTAACTTGGTCACATATAATGACACAATGCGAAGCTTTTCCAATTTTTTTGATTTTTTTTTGAATTTTTAATGCCCATTTCAAAATGTGGTCAAAACTGCGGGCATGACCGTTCCTAGCTAGTGGTTGAATCTTGGAAAACTTTTGGTGTTTCTTTGATTAAATAGATACTTTTGTACCTAAAAATGATTTTTGGAAAAAATAAAGCGCAAACTATGAGGCAGCTGCAGTTCAAATTTGACCCGCTTGCAACTGAATCGGCGGAAATTTGTCTTTTTCACGAGAGGTGGATCAAAACTTTTGACACCCAAACATTTGGTCAATTGTGCATTAAATATGGCCTAATATTTTCTAAAAATGGTGTGGTCCAATTTTGCAACAAATATATGGTAGGTCCTTCACAAAAAAACTCATTTTAGGCACTCGAAAAATGGAAAATGGAATTTCCGTCCAAAGAAAACGAAAACTTCCTTAGGCAACATTGTTTGCCATTCCAAGATGCACCCTTGTGCACAATATTAGATCATTTGAACAAACTATGCCATGAATGTGGCCATAAGATTGATCATTTGACTTGAAAGCCATGAATCTTCACACATGATAGCTCATTTCTGAGAACACTTTTTTTAAAAAATGTTATATTACAAGTTTATTATTTTTCCTGATAACTTGGTCACATATAATGACACAATGCAAAGGTTTTCCAATTTTTTGATTTTTTTGAATTTTTCATGCCCGTTTCAAAATGCGGTCAAAACTACGGGCATGACCGTTCCTAGCTAGTGGTTGAATCTTGGAAAACTTTTGATGTTTCTCTGATTAAATAGATACTTTTGTACCTAAAAATGATTTTTGGAAAAAATCCCCCCCCCCCCCCCCCCCCCCCCCCCCCCCCCCCCCCCCCCCCCCCCCCCCCCCCCCCCCCCCCCCCCCCCCCCCCCCCCCCCCCCCCCCCCCCCCCCCCCCCCCCCCCCCCCCCCCCCCCCCCCCCCCCCCCCCCCCCCCCCCCCCCCCCCCCCCCCCCCCCCCCCCCCCCCCCCCCCCCCCCCCCCCCCCCCCCCCCCCCCCCCCCCCCCCCCCCCCCCCCCCCCCCCCCCCCCCCCCCCCCCCCCCCCCCCCCCCCCCCCCCCCCCCCCCCCCCCCCCCCCCCCCCCCCCCCCCCCCCCCCCCCCCCCCAAATGGCATAATAATCTTGGTTACCTCGAAAATGACCTAAACTTAGCTTATTTCCTAAAAAATGACATAATAACCTTTCTTAGCTCCAAAATGACCTATTTACATAGCAATATCATAATATCTAATGTGTTGGCCTTGTCATACTGCAGGGGCTGGGTACGCCCCCGTGGTTCCCGTAGGCCCAACCAGGTCCTTGGTGTGCTTTGCCGGCAGCACTTCCCTAGGTGGGTCACGTTGCCCGGTGAGGGTCAGGTTCCACAGCTAGCACTGACCTGGGAGCTGTACTCGGTTGCCCCGGCCTCGCCGGAGGAGAGGGTCGACGGTGTCTTGTGCGAGACGGTGGCCGACATTGTGTTCCATCGGTTTTGGGTAATTTCTCCTTTACGGAATTAAAAATCAACACTACCTAGTGATTGTACTAATCAGTGTTGCCTTGTTTGATTGCAGACCTTCTACAGGGTTTCAGAGGGAGAGCAGGAGGCCGCGTGTATGGTTGTCGAAAACGAGTGCAAGCGCCTACTTCAGAACTTAAGGCATGAGGCTCGGGTGCAGGCCGTTCGAGACTACTACGCCTCGAAGGGTATTAGGAGGGGCAAGCAGAAGTGTCGCGGCAAGTTTCTGAGTAAGGAGAAGTACATGCAGGTAATTACCTATTCTTAAGGCCTTGAACTTAGTTTTCTTGATTTGATTCGTAGGCATAGCGCTGAAATTTCTCTTGACTCACTTAGGTGCCCCCGAGATGGTGTGTGGATAAGATGGACTATTGGGAGGCGTTGGTGGATGCGTGGTGCTCTGCCCAATGGAAAGTCAAACACCAAAGGGACAAGGATAAGCACGACCAAATGGAAGGTGTGCCACACCATCAAGGGAGCTCCAACCTGTTTGAGTACGGGGATAACTGGGTATGTGGTTTGCTACATGATTCATGCAATTCATTATTCATGCTAGCATTTATCCCTTCCAAATGACTTAATTAATATGCTTAGTTAGTTAAAAATGGCATAACTACCTTGGATAGTTCATTTATGACATATTTAGCTCTAAACCCCCCCCCCCCCCCCCCCCCCCCCCCCCCCCCCCCCCCCCCCCCCCCCCCCCCCCCCCCCCCCCCCCCCCCCCCCCCCCCCCCCCCCCCCCCCCCCCCCCCCCCCCCCCCCCCCCCCCCCCCCCCCCCCCCCCCCCCTCTTGGTTACCTCGAAAATGACCTAAACTTAGCTTATTTTCCTCGAAAATGACTTAATAACCTTTCTTAGCTCCAAAATGACCTATTTACATAGCAATATAATTCTTCATGCATGCTAGCTTCAGCCCTTAACTAATATTTTGTTCCTCTCTCTCAGGCGCACCACCACAAGAAGCCTGTGCCAGGTCTGTTCGACCTCTATGGCATGGCTCATATGGCCCCGTACAAGAAGGCCAAGCCATTCACGGAGTCTGACCTAGATGATCCAGAGAACTTCACCAACAAGACCTCCCACCACAAGCTTGTGAGGTACAGAGACGAGGGGAAGGCGAGGAAAGGGGAGGACTTTAACCCGAGCCAGGATCCTTTTGATACAGAGCTGGTGATGATATCTGGTGGCGGGAGGTCCCATGGCTCTCAAGCCATTGGTGATGGACTGATGCGTTGTCCTAAGACTCTCCCGCAGATCAAGAAGCGCCTGAGTAGCTCTGATCCTGAGATAACGCCTCGTGCACGGCCCGCGGAGATCGCCATGGCGGTTAGTTATACAGACTCTCTCACCTTTCCTCCATTACATTGTGTGTGCGTCCGTCGATGATTACAATGCTAACAAGGAGTGGTGTGTTGCAGGCTATTGTTGAGAAAGAGAGATTGAACACGAAGGCGCTTGTGGAGGAGGAAAAAAGGGAGGCACAAAGGGAGGCGGCGGAGAGGGAGAGGGAGATGGAGCTGAAGACGGCTAAGCTGTTGGAGGAGGAGAGGAACCGGAACGACAACGCTAACCGGGCCCTATACGAGCTCATCGTGGTACGTTTCTCGTGCATATTAGCCCAATCATGCACGTAATGTTCGCATTACTATCTAATATGACTAACTCGTGAGAACCAAATGTGCAGACCATTTGCGAGAAAAACGGTCAGGCCCCTCCGCCGATGCCCCAGATTGCTCTGGCGACCACGGTGAGTTTGATTTGAATGGTCGTTGCTTACTACTATTCACATTCCCCCCCCCCCCCCCCCCCCCCCCCCCCCCCCCCCCCCCCCCCCCCCCCCCCCCCCCCCCCCCCCCCCCCCCCCCCCCCCCCCCCCCCCCCCCCCCCCCCCCCCCCCCCCCCCCCCCCCCCCCCCCCCCCCCCCCCCCCCCCCCCCCCCCCCCCCCCCCCCCCCCCCCCCCCCCCCCCCCCCCCCCCCCCCCCCCCCCCCCCCCCCCCCCCCCCCCCCCCCCCCCCCCCCCCCCCCCCCCCCCCCCCCCCCCCCCCCCCCCCCCCCCCCCCCCCCCCCCCCCCCCCCCCCCCCCCCAGGAATAGGAAGAAAAGAAGAAGAAGAAGAAGAAGAAGAAGAAGGAGAAGAAGGAGGAGAAGACTAGAAGAAGAAGAAGAAGAAGATCTTCTTCTTCTAGTCTTCTCCTCCTTCTTCTCCTTCTTCTTCTTCTTCTTCTTCTTCTTCTCCAAAATGAAGTTAGCTCTAAGTTATATCAAAAATGGCATAATATGCTTAGTTAGGTCAAAAATGGCATAATTAGCTAGGTAAGCTCAAAAATGGCATTTTTCTTCTTATTTAGCCTATTTAGTCCATTTATGACATAATTTAGCCTATTTAGTCCACAAATAACATAATAAGATGAAGAAAATCAAGGAAGAGGAAGAAAAGAAGGAATAGGAAGAAAAGAAGAAGAAGAAGAAGTTCTTCTTCTTCTTCTTCTTCTAGTCTTCTTCTTCTTCTAGTTTTCTTCTTCTTCTTCTCCAAAATGAAGTAAGCTCTAAGTTATATCTCATAATATGCTTAGTTAGGTCAAAAATGGCATAATTAGCTAGGTAAGCTCAAAAATGGCATTTTTCTTCTTATTTAGCCTATTTAGTCCATTTATGACATAATTTATCCTTTTTAGTCCACAAATGACATAATAAGATGAAGAAAATCCAGGAAGAGGAAGAAAAGAAGGAATAGGAAGAAAAGAAGAAGAAGAAAAAGAAAAAGAAGAAGAGAAGAAGAAGAAGAAGAAGAAGAAGAAGAAGAAGAACTTGTTCATTTTCTTCTTCTTCTTCTAGTCTTCTTCTTCTTCTAGTTTTCTTCTTCTTCTCCAAAATGAAGTTAGCTCTAAGTTATATCAAAAATGGCATAATATGCTTAGTTCACTAAAAATGGCACAATTAGCTAGGTTAGCTCCATTTTACCTAAGTATGCTTACTTCTTCTTCTTCTTCTTCTTCTTCATTTTCTTCTTCTTCTTCTGATTATAGTCTTCTTCTTCTAACTTTCTTGTTTCCATTTTGCAGATTTAATTCACTATATGGAAGCTTGCATGGATGCATGGAGTGCTTGTTTCCCTTATCTTTTTTTCGTTTGTATCGATGAAAAATGTGGAACTTGTTATATGGATGCATGGAACAATGTGTTGGATGAACATTGTGATATGTAATATGTATATATGGATGGAACTATGTTTCTTATGTATATATGTATGTTGTCATGGATGGAGATAGATATGTATATGTATATCTGTGTGTGCCTGTGAAAAATATATATATATGTATATCTGTGTTTGAAACCCTGTCAAATTAAATGGATTCAAATAAAAACAGGGGATACATAGCCTCTTTGCCGTCTGCTAGCGGAAGTGCTTTGCCGTCCGCTAGCAGACGGCAAAGAGGACACGTGGCAGCTACCTGTAAAATCTGGGAACACTGGCTGCCTATTTGGTCAATTTGCCGTCTGCCAGCGGACGGCAAAGATTCAAATCACGTTGCCGTCCGCTGGCGGACGGCATAGTTGGCCACGTGGCAGCTTCCCAGTACTGCCTAGCTGAGCTCTTTGCCGTCTGTCAGCGGACGGCAAAGAGCTTTGACTCTTTGCCGTCCGCTGGCAGACGGCAAAGAGCGCCGTTAACCCCCTAACGGCTCTCACGCCACCGCACTGCCGTCCGTTGTCTTTGCCGTCTGCTGGCCTCGGATGGCGGACGGCACAATCCTTTGCCGTCCGTTTCCAGGAAGCGGACGACAAAGAAGGCCTTTGCTGGCAGGCGTTCATCCGGACAGTTTGCCGTCTGCTGGCGGACGGCAAAGAGGTTTGCCGTCCGTAATCTATGCCTTTGCCGTCCGCCATGGCGGACGGCAAAGAAGCTGATTCCAGTAGTGATGCATCAGTCACAGCTACGATACATGGCAACAATGGAGAGATGATCGTCGTGGGGAACAAGCAGATAGAAACTAGAATGGTACCCACGGTTAGAAATTAGAATGGTGCCTAGACGTTATATCGGCTCAAGCCATTGGTCTTCTATTTGTCCTCTCTTTAGCATAGTCCCGAGTCCCGACAATGCTGAGGTGATCTCAACGATGAAAGAAGGAGGTTGATCGCCTAGGCGCGACATCTACTATCTTTGATGATTGTTACCACTTGGGATGTGAATTTGTGCAAGCAACATTCAAACATGGCCATAGGGTATAGGAGTGGGCATATTAACCGAGCACCGAATTACCGAATCGAAAGAACCTGGACCGAAACCGATTAGACAAAAACCGAAAATACCAGTGCTAAATTTGGTTGTCACGTTTGCAGAACCAAACTTAGCTCGGAATTCGGCTCTCAGCCTTGAGTACCCGAATAACCTAAATACCCAAAAAAGAATAAAAGGCCTACTTCAAGTAGTAATAAAGCGTAGCCCAACAGGCAATAGTCCAACCCTGTGGCCTCCCCTAGTCGCCTCTTCATCCAAGAGATAGAACACGAGTCAACGATCCCCTCCTTTCATCATCTCTCTCTAGATACCACGACGTGCGCCGCTTCCTGCCCTAGCCAGTGCACTGCGCCGCTGCAAGCCCGCCACGCCAGACGCAACCTTTATAGCAACTGTCGGCCGGAAGGCCCTGTATCCCTCCGCCACCCTGCTCTCCGGCCATCTCCCACCTCTGCAACTTTCCTCAACTCTCCTCTCCCTCTCTCCTCTGCAGGCCGCAGCAATCGGCGGCCGATCTGGCGTGATGGGGGAGATCGGACGGCAATCTTTGCCGGAAGAACAACGTCGGCTACCGGAGGATTATGCAACAGAAGTTCTAGTTTTTGTTTTGATTTGAGTCCTTGTTGATCTGAATGCAACGCTGTAGGATTTTTATTGAGTTGTTCATCTTTGAAGTTGCTTGTCGAGCTGAATGCATGATTCACTTTGTTATTGGAAACATGGGAGGTGTTGTCAAAATCGTCCCCAGTATCTTCTTATTGATCGGGTTGTTCGGTGAGACCGAAACCGGACCGAAACTTTCGGTCCACAGAACCCTCGGTTAGTGATTTCTCACGAGACCGATCCGTCCATAATTTCAGGAAACCAAAATTTCTTACTGACCCAAGCACCGAACCGATCGGTTCGGTCAAACCGAATGCCTAGCCAAAAGGGTAGTGAATACCTTCACTCATGAACTGGCTCGGATGGCTAGATTTTCTGTTACCTGTGACTGGATAAAAAAAATGGGTCCTAGCTTAATAAAGAGTGATCATGCTTTTAAAAAAAAGGCTAAGAACTTTTACTTGCAAGTGCACAACAAACAATCATGAATTGCCAAGCAACTTGGGTTCACGTCGCCAGCCGGTATCTTCCCTCCCCTACCGCCGCCGCGAACAAAGGCCCCACCGGGTCGTCGGTGCTCGCCTGCACCCTACTCGGACCCAAGTCGAAAGAGCGCACGGTCGACCAAGTTGTTATGTTGCTTTGCAAAGTTTATAGGTTCCGACTCGAGCCGGACTTCTTCTTTTTTTCCTATAGATTTACAACAAAAAATATTAGAGAAACTAGATTTATACACATGAAAGGCGCCGGAGACGTTCTGTCGACTACAAGGCGCCTACGGTGACTTAGTAAAATCTGAAGATGATAAGCCGTCTCAGTCTCTCGGAGGTGCTTATAGGGTATGTGTGTGTGCGTTCATGGATGAGTGTATGGGCGTATATATATGAGCGATTGAGTTTATACTGTGTTAAAAAAAAAAGGCGTTGGAGGTGGTCACGCCGTCACGCGCCGTAGATTTCCCTAACAAGGTCTCGGGTCGGGACGAGGAGACAGAACAGAAGCGCGTCCCCAAGAAACAAGCGGCACGCCCGCCCCGCCGCCATCCCCTCCTCACACACAACACACGCCGCCGACTCCCATCCCATGGCCCTCAAGAAAGCAAGAAAAGTGGTAGCAGCATCCAAGAACCCAACGTCCGCCGCCGACGCCGGAGGCAGCGGCTCCACGGTCGCGGCGGAGACGCCCGGTCCGCTCGGGCGCGGCATCGCGAACAATCTCGACCCGCCGCGGCTGCCCCCCGGCGTCTACTTCAGCCCGACGCGGGAGGAGAGCGTGGCGCTCCTCGACCGCTGGATCGCCGGCGGCAAGGAGGTGCCCGCCGACGCGCGGGGGTTCGTCTGCCACGCCGACATCTGCGGCGAGAGCCCCGACGCGCTGCGGCGGCGGCACCCGCCGGCGAGCGCCCGCGCGGGCCAGCACACCTGGTGGTTCCTCTGCGAGACCAGGTTCCAGTGCCCCGGCTGGGCGGCCAAGCGCGCCGACCGCAAAGTCGACACCGGCGGGCACTGGCGGGCGGAGCGGAGCGAGGCCGAGGGGGGCGGGGTCGAGAGCCACTTCGTCTTCTTCCTCGGCCCGTCCAGGAAGGAGAAGACGCCGTGGGTCGCGCAGGAATACACCAGCGCCACGGACGACGGCGCCGGCAAGAAGGGCGTGCCCGCGCTCTACATGCTCTACGTCTCCCCGCGCGCCACCGACGACGAGCTGAGGGGGATCTACGGGGAGGACGGCGTCACGGTGGGGCCCGACGGGAACAAGAAGCCTGTCCGGGCCGCCGTCCCGGCAGGCTGTTTCGACGCCGTCGTGGCGCTGCTGCCGCCGGGGAGCGTCCGTGGTCTCGGGCAAGAGCGCGTTGAGGCGTCGCAGGCGCCGCCTCCGCCGCAGCCGGCGTGTCTTCTTCATCACGACGGCCAGCAGGGGCAGAACTCCACGGGGGCCGCATCGCCGGCGGGCGTTCTTGGTCAGTACCAGCGGCGGCGGCGGCGGCGGCATGGGCGCTGCTTCATGGGGGCTGCAGTGCCGGCGGCCGTTCTTGGTCAGTGCCAGCAGCAGCCGGCGAAGACGGTCATGGGGGAACCGGAGTGGGGATCTTTGGAGGATATAGTTTGATCATGACGATCGAGTTCGCCTACCTGAACAAGGATAGTTGATTACAGGACAGCGCCGGAGGGACCGATTGATTCATCTGCTAGAAACAAACGATTTTTTGGTTGATTTTGGGGATTAATTTGTATACATGGGTTCTTGCAGTTTGCTCAACATTTTGTATGCATATATGGTAGTAGTTCTCCGTCTACTCTGTTTGAACGTTGATTATCTATCATGTGCATTCTAGATTTTTTGTGTTTGGCGAAAAGAAATGTTGATTATGCGCCCTGTTTTCAGATTCCTGCACTGGTGATTCTTGAAAGTTTTAACATTATGCTTCCAGGAAGACAAGTGTAGATTGTGTAATACTCCTAGAGACCACCTATGTGCTATGGCAAGAGACTATTTCCAATATAATCTGGTCTGATGCTCCAACGAAGACACTTGTTTGAAGCATCAACCTTTATACCCTAGGAGAATCTGACATGAAACATTAAGTTTTGGCCCCTCGGCGGTTGTGTTTTCTATCAAGGACAGAGCTTCAGCTTGAAAATACAGTGTGCAACAGTTAATATCATCACATAAAAAAAATCAAAACTATGTATAGATAAAAGTGCATCATCACACAAATATGTAAGAAGAGCTTCAAAGAAAAATGTAAGAAAACATATGCTATGTATGACACAGTATGTCCCAACAAACATAGCATAATCCCATTCACCAAAGGTCATCCAACATGCAACGTTTTCTCCACCTTCCAACAGTTAAGTGCCTAACAAGATAAACTGACATGCATATAGCTGACATGTAGTGACAATGGATGATCAAAGTCTCTGCAAATGCACCATGTCACTCAAGACCCTCTGTGTGAGCTGAGCCAGCAGCACAAGGAGCAGCTGGTGGAGTCTTCCGAGCTGAATGTTCCTGGAGCCAGGCTAAGATCCGAGTCAAGAGGTGCCTCTGCTGCTGCTGCCCAGCTATGATCTGCTGCTGCTCAACTTGGATCTCCTCCTGATGCGCTATGATCTGCTGCTGTTCAACTTGGATCTGCCCCAGATGCACTAGGATCTGCTGTTGCTCAACTTCGATCTGCTCCTGCCTGACTACAATCTGCTCAGCCATGCTCCTCAACTGAGCATTCTGTGAGGGCAACACACGCGGAGTTCGCGCTTGAGAAGGTCCAGCTCTGGGTTCCTGAGGAAAATCCTTGGGCTCTGTAGGCTCAACATGATCGTTCTAGTTACTACAAATCAATAGAAGTGCAATTGGGGCCTAGATGGTACGAGCGTCAAGAACCTACTAACCTTCAGAAGATCCAATACTCTGCTGGATATTGATTTGCTCAACATGTATGCTATAGGTACTCAAGAACATTAAAATTCTGTGAACCCTCTCATCAATCTTCTCACACTTGATTTCAAGTACCTTAAGCTTGTTAGATGCAAACGGTTGTCCCGTCAGATTGTAGCTTCCTTCAGTCCCCATCCGACTGCTGGGTGCCTGTATGTGTATGGAGCAAAATTACTAATTTTTTTCATTCATGATAACTTAAACGGGAACATCTATCAGATTTACGAAGCATATACCTGACAAAGCTGGATGGTAAGCTTCTCGAGAACAGGTGTGTGTTGGAGAAAGCACATGAGTGCACCAAGATTGGCCTTCATACACCAATCATTGAGTAACAGGGTTTTTAACTTGCTAAAGGTTGGGCACCACATCAAATCTCTTTTGAGGATAAACTACAGAAAATGCAAATGGGTAAGAATATCTCAAGATTTTTTTGTAGTACAAGGTGTGATGCTACTGAAGTAAATGAAGCTCCCACAAGTATTGAAAAGCAAAATCTGATTTGGCCAAAGCGAAAAAAGAGGCTTGTAACCCACATCAGATTTTATAAGTTCACTTTTACCCCCTTGCATAACATATAAAAATGTACATAATATTTCTCGAACGTGAATATGTATAATTGGCCATATAAAAATAGATTTGACAGATTTATTCCAATGCAAACATTAAACCTGTGCTTGCAGTTTCAGAAGTAATACAATGCAAAATATGAATACAGTCACGGTAAATTAAATCCATATAATGTACAGGTGCAAGCAAACCACTTGCATAGCTGCTACTTCACAAATGTCAAATGATGATATAATGTAAGAGGCATAATGTATCACAGTTCAGAAATAACAATAAAAGCTGAGAAAAAAAGTAGATGCAAACATACCACACAAGGTTCAGCTATCAACTCCAGGCTTTTAGCCTCTGACAAACCATTGAGAAGCACACAATCTCCACTGTCATCATCAATGGAACTACAATTTTCACAGGTATCATCGACACACGAACCACCAGCTTCTTTACCACAACAATCATCACAGTCGGCAAGCTTAATAGATCCTGTTACTAATGATGGCATGCTTTCAAGCAAAGGAGTCCTCCCCCAACATTCAATTAATTCCAGTGTAACTAGACTCGGGACAGAAATCCGAGTCCGTTCATTTGGATAAAATATGCAGTCAAGGATGGTGAGGCGTTTTAGGGACAGGGACATGATCATATCAGCTTGGATGTAGCAACCCCTCATCCATAGTTCTTCCAGCGCTGGGCAGCTCGAAAAATTCAGAATGCTATCATTTAACACTACGTTGCAAAGCTCCAACCTTGTCAAGTGCGGAGAGACGAGAGGCAGGTCCTCCAGCAGCTCGAAGCTATTGTTATCACGGCTTAAATGAACACTGAGGACTCGAGCTTGGCACAAGAGAGCATGTCGGGTCCATAAGTTGATCTGCGGTTCATCCTGGCTATGGAAAGTACTGAGCTCTATCTCACACGCATGCAGAGGCGCGCTGCGGTCGCGGAGGAGCAGCAGGTGGTTCACAAACTTGTTGAGCCTCCTGACGCCCCGCCGGTTCAGAATCCTGCCCTCGCAGGTGATGCGCAGGACCGGCATGGACTTCCAGAGGTCGCGCCAGCGCCGAGCCAGCACGCAGGTCTGCACGGCCTCCGCCACCGGCAAGAAGGACAGTACATGCTGCAGGACCTCGCCCGGCAGAGCGTCGATCCCCTCGCCGCCACGCGCCTCGGGCGCCGCCTTCCGCCTGCGGGAGCCCGTCGCTTGCTCCTTAGGCATTACGCCGAACAGCTGGGGTGCGCCGTCTCTGGCCGCTGAAAAGCAAAACCCTACAAAGATCAGGCATGGACAGACCCTTCGGTGCATCACCTGGTGCCTCGGAGTGAAAATCATGAGCTCGTGGATCGTTTACCTGTAGATCTTGTGGAGGTGGAGTAGGGGTGGAATTGCGTGGCACCCTAGCGAGCCGCCGTCGCCAGATTTTGAAGCCGAGCTTCCTCCCAGGAGAACCGTCAGCATCCGGCCATCGCCGGCTGGCCAGAAAACCCTCGACGGCGGACCGGGCTGCGTAAATTCTTAGGTCTAGATGCTTCTGGGACCTGGAATGCTTGGTGAGTGAGCGAGGGAGGAAGAGGAAGTGGAGAACCCCGGGCGGTTACGTCATCTCCAACACTGTTTCGACCCATGCTTACTTTCTCCAAACCGCCTATCTAATCACTTAATAGTAAATACTAGTAATAAAATAGTTCAAATCTAAAATTCAACTTATTCAGACACATTTTTTAATTCTTCCCTCGAAGCACCCACGAATACGTGAACCAGACCATTCCGAATCTGCTAGTGAAGCTGCTGATACATTTAGATAAAATCATCAAACTTCGCCGGATTTTGATCTGAAAGTTGGATAAGATCAACCATGCGTTCAAATTCCAAACCGTGGCGAACTCCATCACCCTCATCCTACACAATAATGTTGTGTATCACACAAACTATCATCACCTCCCACAATGTTTCTGCATCTCATATTTTTGCAGGTCCTCGAACTACTGCAAAGTAAGTTTGGAGCACTCCAAATGCCCTCTCGTGATCCTTTCTAGCTTCTTCTTTTCTTTGGGAAAAATAATATCTTTTCCCACTCCTTGAATCATAGATGGTCCCGACGAAGTTCCCATGAAGGATTGATACCATCACAAAGATAATAGCTCATGTTGTAGTCATGACTATTGATGGTATATATAGAGTATTATAGTTACACGGAGGAGCTTCTCCCGCACATAACCTTGCAAACAATGGAGACGATGTGGCACGTTGATGTCATTGTGAGACCCGGAAATCCTAAAGAAAGAGTGTCAAATCCAGTGGTCTTGTGATGCAATTGCTTCAAGAATCATGATGGGCTTCTTGCAGTGGTCCTGATATTGCCCTTTAGAGCATATGGGAAATTCTTTCATTGCCATGCAGTGCATGTAATCCAAAGATCCGAGCATACCTAGCTATCCTCTGACTTTCGACAGTGCAATGAGTCGTGCGGTGTCTTTGGCAGTTGGTTCTCTCAAGTACTCTGGTCCAAACACCTTGACCACCCCAGTAGCAAACTTGACGATGACTTCGAGACATGTGGTTGGTCTACATTCAGGGAGCGGCGGAGGTTCGGCAAGGCCTGGACGGCAAAGTGGTTGGTGCAGCGGCGACATCGATCTTAGACCATGCAGATAGAGAGGAAGGGGGAAGGGACGGAGTGAGAAGAGCAGGGCTCTGGGTGGGTTTTTGTCTGGATCCGAAGTGTCAGACACCTATGTGGCGGCTGTTCAGACATGCAGGCTGGTTTGTGGACGTTTGACATACGACGGTGGATGACACAAAGTGTCCGGACCACGCACCCGAATGGTTAGCGGCATCTTGATGGACAACGTTGGTGATGCCCTTAGATATTGGAGCTAAACAATGGAGAACTGCACGCATACCACTTTGGCTGCTTGGATTTCTTTTTCTTTTTGGTTAAACTGGACAATCTTTTTATTATCAGTTTTAGGGACCCTTTGATTTAAAAGATTTTAGAAATTTCCTATATTGGTTTTTTGATTTGTATGATGAATCCTGTGGATATTTTTTCAAAGAAATCAATTGCAGTACATTTAATAGGAAACTAGAAGGTAAGGCGCGCTTTGCTGCGCTGCTTGTTTTGTAGCGTAGCTACCTCAATTTTTTTGAATGTGTTGTCACTGGTTCTCATGTATCGTATAATACAGATCTGTTTCCCACACCATTCTGTTTCATAAGGCTACATAAGAACCAGTTTATAGATTCATGGTAACAGGCAATAATTAACAATGCCAAAATGTTCATAGCACATTAGCAGTAAACACATCTAATGATTCTATTTTTGCAGGCCCTACCCACCCTGCTAAAAACAGTCAAATATGGTGAAACACTTACAATGAATGTACGTATATAGGGAAGTTGCTCACCAGCTTTTCTGTACGACCAACTATATGAACTATATATGCCTAAATCGCAGAAATACAGGACTTGCTTGCTGCTACCATCCCAACATTGCAGATATTTGGAGGTCAATAAATTAACCTTAGTATTTAAGCAGTCAGAAAGGAGACATATGTATTCATAGCTTCACTGATGACCACGTCTGCACCGGATGTCGACATTTCTCTGCCAGAACTTAGAAGAGCAACTCTATATAGTAAAGTTAATCAATAGGACCTCTGGCAACTTAGTCATGAAATTAATCATCACAATTGGCAAGAGAAACTTTTATAGTATGTTGATGCCAAAATGACGAATAACATGTAGCATAGTCCAGCATACATGACAGATTTTTATCGACCTTACAATCAACACTATTGTAAGCATGACTTCCCTTCATGAGTTAGAGATCGTCCAACATGGTGAGGCCACTAAACTATCTCAATCAATTTTCAAAACAGCACATGTAGCATAAGAAGTTCACCAATGCACCATTAAACCACGTGTATGCATATAACTTGTGTTTTTCAGGACTGCATTTTGTGCCACGGAGCTGCATTCAGCTTGTTCATGGAGTGAATCTGAATAACATTGGATTCTATTATACATACCTATTGTTGACCTGCAAATTTTCTCAGGGGGCTAAAAATAGTAACCTCGAATTATGTAGACCAAGCTAAGCATATAAACTTCATTTACTGAAGCAACACACGGGGTAATAGCAGAAGGAAAGTCTAATTGCGACGTGCATACCATTGTGCATGTATAAGTTACTCATATTCATAGTTCTTGTTCTTTGATATGCAAAGTCATTTGCCTGCATGTTTTACCTTTGATTTTCCCTACCTTTATTTCTGAAACTTTTGGATCTTATTTATCAGAAGTTCAGAACCTTGTCTGCGTAGTTATAATCATCTTACTTCTGAAACTTGTGGCTCTACTTTATTAGGACCTTGTTTGCTACTCCCTCCGTCCTATAATATAAGAGTATTTTTGACACTGGTGTCAAAAATATCAGTAATTTGAACCGGAGCTCTACAATATGTATAGAGAAAACTAATATGACAAACAAAGAATGAGACATGAATGCTATTATGAACACACGATATATATGCAGATGTTGATAATCTCTTTTTTAGAAACACCACTCAGAACTGGAGCTTTAAATATGACCGTAGAAGCATGAGCCTCCTGTCCTTCTGAACTTTCTTTTAAACTCAACTTGTAAGCTTTTTAGTTTACTGTGATTATCACTTTGTCAGATATACACACATTGATTTCTCAAATAATCAACCTGACTGGCTGGCCAACTGCCATCCAACATCACCATGACAATTTAAGGTGTGGCTCCACCTTTTTTATTGACAGGAATACAAAAGGGATGAAACATAAAAGGCCTTATGACCACAATCAAGTATACCAGCGCGCTTCTGACAGTGCCAGACATGACCAGCCGCACCGATCTCCATCTAGCCTAGAGCTCAACCAAACACAACGACATGACCACACGACAGCAAGAGCAACTAAAAGAAAAAACAGCGGGGCCATAGGACGAACTCTGCCTAGGTGACACAAAGACAGTGACAATAGCAAATCAAAAGACCAAATTTGACACAACCGCACACCTAAACACTAATGGCACTACCAGCATTGGCCTCAAAGAGGACGCCTCAAACCGCCCGGCAAACCTAGAAGTACCAAGATTTATTCAGCCATAAAAAATGCTTCTGTACTAAGCTATGGAAAGATGCTAATTTCCAAAACTCATGAGATCTGAGCAAATTATCTAGATGAGAAAATTGCAAGAACAAAAATATGGAAATAGCACAGGAATGGCTGACAATGAAAAATAAGGATCCTTGCCTTAATGCATCACAATTTCAAATCCTCGGCACTCAACTCGGCAAGTAAATTCTGAATCCATATATCTGAGCCTAGGACCTATGTTTACAATCGTGTCCTCCTGACGGACTCTGCAGGCAAACCAGTTACTAAGTTCTTCGGAATGTATAGTAAATTCGGATGCTCTTACATAGCTGAAATAAAATAGTACTCCCTCCGTCCGGAAATACTTGTCATCAAAATGGATAAAAGTGGATGTATCTAGACGTATTTTAGTTCTAGATACATCTCTTTTTATCCATTTTGATGACAAGTATTTTCGGACGGAGGGAGTAGATGTTAATTCTTCCAGCAAGGCAGACAGCAGATAAATACTAACTTACCATCATCTAGCCTACATTGGCCAAAATACAAGGAAAATGATGTTCAGTTTCAGAGTAAAAATGGGATGAGTTGAAGGAATATCCTTATTTCACATGTGAGTATTGCCCAATTAAATTTGTACATCAAATCAAATAATACCACGGAGCGTGGGAGCAACAGTAACCTGAAATTGTCAAAACAAGTCATCAAATTAGAACTCAGTATCCAAATCCACGGAGCCCACTCGATACATCAGAGATGACATATAGAGGTTGCCAGTCAAATCAATGGAACATGAAGTAATTAAAAATCCTATAAAATGAGCATCACGGGATACATAATTATGTTATAACAGAAGCATCCCTACAATAAATAATTACATTAGCTAAGGCTCCATGTCCCTTCTTGTCATGTGCCTACATCTCCATTTCTTAGCACATCTTTTAGACAAATTAAGAACCGAGAATAGATAGAAATCAAGGCAAATCCCTTTATTGTGCCAGTGTACAACCTATGTGATCAGCGATTCTTAATTTTGCCTTCCCCTATGCCCTTTTGTATTCAGAAGACAAATTGACAACAGTTTCTTGGAAATTTAAAACGACATCTTTTGCTGTTTTGTACTTAAAAAAACCAATTCAGAATGATTCTATCAAATCTACAACAGTGAATGGAATTTAGAATAGTGTGCCTGGATAAGAAGAACTTGATTTGGTCCCGTGAAGATGCTAGACATACATGTATTTATTGATTGATCCATGTCAAAGAGAGCTTAAACAAGTCAGAGGTTCGCGGATATTTGACAGGCTTCTTAATTAGCAAAGCTGTTTGGCCGGTCGTGGAGATTATGGGTACAGATCCTATACATAATTAAGCAGCCAGCAGGCAACAATGTACCAGATTAGTAAACACCTCAACCGAACCTACAGCAAAAATCAAACGATGGTACATCCTATAAAACAAAACACCCACGAAAGCGATGAACACCACACTGAGACACTAACCCACACCAAACAAACCCATCGACAGAAATTTGGCTTCGTTTTGATCAATCAAATGGAGCCGGGGCGGGAGCCCTTTTCTTCTACAAAAACAAACCCATCGACAGCACCACATCCAGGCAGCCACAAAGCCCTTAATCCAAACCCCAATGGACCGCACCAACAGCAACACGTGATCAGATGCACGTGATGATACACAGGAAGCATCCACCACTACGGCCCCTACCATGTAATCCATGGGGAGAAAGAAAAAATCGGGGAGGACACCCTCCGCAGCCGAAACAAGCCTGTCAAATATCAATCGGCACCGGCAAGGAAACAACACCACAAAGGCACAAAGAAAGAAAGAAATAACAGCGAAGAAGGGAGCAAATACACGCATCAATCCATGGGGAAACACCCGCAGCAGCTGAAACAAAACAAACCCCAACGCGGCCGAATCGAAGAGCGACGACGACCGCGCTGTCCACCCTATCGTAGCAGCCGTCCGCAGGGAGCGGCGAGAACCTCCGCCACCAATCACCCAGTGACCCCACCCTCGTCTTCCAGCCGCTTGTACAACCCTGCCGAAACTACAGCCGCCAACCACTTCACCCCCTCTCTGAATGAAGAATCCCCTTTGACCAGATTCACAAGGGCTGGCGGAAGGAAGACACGACTGCAAGCCAAACCACCACGAAACGAACACGCGTTGCTGAACGTCGGTTCAACCGGGAGATACCCCACGCCCTCCCTGACACCCGTGTCCCACACACGCATCTCCACGGAGCGTTCCCAGGCCTCCAATTCCCGGGAGCTTAGAGTTTTTAGGGATTTTCCATTCATTCAAACCTCTTGCAAAGAATCTTTTTGTTTTACCAGTGGTATAATCAAATACACTACTTTGGTGCAAACAAAATTCTATAGGTTTGGAGTGGACATGCCACTACAATTCTGTGATTTTCCTAATACTGCCTTTTTGCAATCTTGCAAATCAAAGGTAACCCGCCGATTCAGTGAATAAAAATCTGATTCTTCATCACGTCAAATATTTGTTATAAGGTTGAACAACAAGATGTGGTTTAGTATTTTCCTAAAGGTACAAATCATGAGAAACAAACGGTAGTCCCAGAAGAGCAATATTTGCAACAAACAAACTCTAGTCAAGTAATGGCAGAGCTGTGAAACACAACACTGCTTTGCCCTGCTGTCTTCTTGATCCCGGCCTCATGCATCACCTCACCCATTCTCGTCGCAGCACACCAATTCCCATTTTCTAGATAAATATTCCTGATAGTCACATACCGGTCGGATTGCTGAGGACCAAGAGCCACTAGTTTTCGCCCAATCTCAGCAACAAGCTCCACATTTCCATGGAGCTTGCAAGCACCAAGAAGCGCGCCCCACACAGAAGCATCAGGCAAAAAGGGCATCCGCTCTATCTTCTCAATGGCCTCCATAAAACGGCCAGCATGGCTTAACAGGTCCACAACACATCCATAATGGGCCATCATCGGAGTCACCTTGTATTCAGTCACCATCGTCTCGAACCAGTATAACCCAATCTCCACTAATCCTGCTCGAGCACAACCTGTCAGTAGAGCAAGAAATGTAATCTGATTTGGCAAGAACCCTCCAACTATCATCATGTTGAACTTAACCAGTGCTTCAGTCTCTTTCCCATGATTAGCCAGTGCAGAGAGCAGTGCATTCCACGTACAGACCTCCTTCTCGCATACAATCTCAAAAGCTCTCCTGCAACAGTCAAGCTTCCCATACTTCCCATACATGTCGATCAACGCCGTGCCCAAGAACGCTGTGAAGACAACCTCATGCCGAATGACATACGCGTGAACGGCCGTCCCGACCGCAAGCCCCTCGGCACCATCCAAGTTGGTACAAGCCGAGAGCACGCTGACCAGTGTGGCCTCCCCGAGCAGTCCCCTGTTGTGTACCAAAAATCCCCTGAAGATCTCGACAGCATCCCAGTGGCACCCATTCCTCGATAACCCAGAGATGAGTGTCGTCCATGACACCACATCCCTCACCACCATCCGCTCAAAGAATTCTCTAGCCGCAGCCACGTCCCCGGCGAGGCACAACACATCAAGCATGGCGTTAGAGGAGGCCAGATCCGGGCTGGCCATTTCATCAAACACCTTAGAAGCGTCACACGCGAGACGGCCAGCTCGGCCATAGGAGCTGACGAGCGAGCATGCAACGAAGCGATCGGCCGTAAGCCCGCGGCGGAGGCACTGCGCGTGGAGGGCCCTGGTGGCTGGTCCGGAGGCGGAGGCGGACCTGAGGAGGGAAGGGAACGTGTGGCCGTTGGGGCGCGCGCCAGCGGCGAGCATGGCCGAGAAGAGGCGGAGGGGGGCGCATAGCGGGGTAATGGTGGAAGCGGGGAGGCGGAGGTGGGCATGGATGAGGCAATTGTAGGGGAAGGTGGCGGCGGCGTGGGAGGTGGAGAGCGCGCCGGAGGTGAGGAGGAGGGCATGGACCTGGAGGAGGCGTTCGAGGACGGCGAAGGAGTACGGGGAGCCCGTCCACATATGCTAGCCGGAAGCCGGCGAGAGGAGGCCGGCGGCGTAGGAAGGGAAAGCCGGCGGTAAAAATCAAATCAAATCAAATATGCACGCGTTTGGGATTTGGAGGCCAAAATCACTGTTTTCACCATTTTCGGTAACTTTAGCACAAAACAAACCCCCCCCCGGTTGGGCACTTTAGCACAACTAGTACAAATGCCCGTGCGTTGCAACCGGCTAAAAATATAGTAAAACATGCTCCGTGTGACAGTAAATGCCATTTCTTATATCCAGTTCTGATAAACATCGGATATAAGTTTATAATATTATCACTTTTTGGAGTATGACGCGTGGACGTAAATAATCCACCCTAACATCTTTCCTGATTGAAGAGCAATGGTGCATGGAATAGTTTAGTAATCGATTTTATCTCCTACTTTTCAGAAAACACAAATATTTCTTTGTTTCAAACTAATTATTCTTTTTGAAACTTTTAATCTTTTTATTAGAATTGAAACATCTTTTGAAGATTAACATTTTATGGAACACATATTTTTTAAATATGATTTTATATTTTTTTGATCAATTTTAAATGATTTTGTTAAAAAAATTGGAACATTTTTGTGGGAGTGTTGTGCATTTAAAAGAAAAACGTGAACATATTTAAAACATGATTTTTTTTAAAGCAAGAAGAATTTGAAACACTTTTTATCTTAGAATACACACACAAGCTCGGTATCCGCAGTAAAAATAGGATTGTTAGTATAAAGTTGGGAAAGTCGTTGGGATGTCCTTTGGTGGCTCTTCCTTCATATTATCACTATCATCGGGTGGAAGAGGAATGGTGTGAGTGTTTTTAGCGGGATTTGCAGACAGTGAAATTGTTGTATACTATTTGAGAGTTTAATAACTAATTCAAAAGTATTTTCTTATAATTTCAAAAGATTTTCAATGCAAATGAATTTATTTTGGATGGAAGGGTACTGGTGCATTGAAGTGGGATTGTTTATATACATTATTTGTCAATATTCAAAAACAAACTTGTTTTTACTATGTTGATTTTTTTTAGAATATGTTGGTTGCTTGGTTTGCAAGAATATATTCTGTTCCTTTTCTTTTGCACTATTTGAACTTGGCCCGAAGACCGAACCGCACGCACTCCCCGTCATCACCATAAAAATGAAAGCTTTTCTTGTATGTGCTCATTTAGGATATATTTTTTTTGCAATCGGTAGCACAGTACAGGTACAAGACAACTCTATATTCAGTGAAGGTTTTTGTTCCTTTCCTATGAACTTTTATTTTTGAGATCACAGTCACATGAATATCAGCACATGGCTTACTAAGTTGAAACTGTTACTATCAGAGTGTAAGGCGGTACGGTCAAATAATCACAGTGGACCAATGTGAGGAGGTGAAACCTAGCAGAAAACCATTTGTTGGAACGCCAAGAACAATCGCACATAAATCCAACGTAATTCGGTGCATCCAGCAGATTCCAGCAACAACGATTGATTTTAAAAAAAAGCATTAGGCAGTAAGAGCATCTCCAGCCGTTCGGCCCCCCAGGGCGCCGAAAAAGAGCGGCCTGGGGGTGCGCCGGCGATAAACTCGGCGCTGGGGGCGGTTCGGCACCCAGCCGTCGCCCCCCAGGTCGCCCCCAGGCGCCGAATTCAGCCCAGTTTTCGGCCCAAAAACGGCCCGATATCTGCGTGAATCGGCCCATATTCGGTGCGGTTCGGCGTGTTTCGGCGTGAATTTTCGCATACAAATAGAAATCAATTAGTTCGTCACATAGTTCGGCGTGTTTCATCACATAGTTCGGCGTGTTTCGGCGTGTTCAACAAATAGTTCACTACAAATTATATAGTTTAACAAATAAAAACTCAAGTTTCATCACACGTCATTCCCGGCCTCGCCGTTGAGCCTCCATAGGTGCTCCACCAGATCCTGCTGCAGCTGATGATGCACCTGTGGGTCTCGGATCTCCTGACGCATACTGAGGTAGGCAGTCCAGGTTGCCGGTAGCTGGTGATCAACTTCGGCTAGAGGGCCCTGCCTGTAGTATGGTTCAGTGTCAAACACTGGCTCTTCCTGCTCGCTCTCAATGATCATGTTGTGCAAGATGACACAGCAAGTCATGATCTCCCACATTTGATCTTTCGATCAGGTCTGAGCGGGGTACCGGACAACAGCAAATCGAGATTGGAGCACACCAAATGCCCGCTCGACATCCTTCCTGCAAGCCTCCTGAATCTTCGCAAACCAGGCGTTCTTACCTCCTGGCACAGGGTTTGAGATGGTCTTCACAAATGTCGACCATCTCGGATAGATGCCATCAGCTAGATAGTACCCCTTGTTGTACTGCCGTCCATTGACCTCGAAATTCACCGGAGGAGAATGACCTTCAACAAGCTTGGCAAAGACTGGGGAGCACTGCAGGACGTTGATGTCATTGTGAGTTCCTGGCATCCCAAAGAAAGAGTGCCAAATCCAGAGGTCATGTGTGGCCACTGCCTCAAGCACCAGACTGCAACCGCCTTTGGCGCCTTTGTACAACCCCTGCCAAGCAAATGGGCAATTCTTCCATTTCCAATGCATGCAGTCGATGCTTCCAAGCATCCCAGGAAATCCTCTTTTGCTGCATTCTGTGCTAGGATCCGAGCAGTGTCTTCCGCATTGGGTGTTCTCAAGTATTGCGGTCCAAACACTGCCACCACTGCCCGACAGAACTTGTAGAAACACTCTATGCTGGTGGACTCGGCCATGCGCCCATAGTCGTCGAGTGAATCACCGGGAGCTCCGTATGCAAGCATCCTCATAGCTGTCGTGCACTTCTGGATGGAGGTGAATCCAAGTGTGCCGGTGCAATCCTTCTTGCACTTGAAGTAGCTGTCGAACTCCCGGATGGAATTCACAATCTGGAGGAAAAGCTTTCGGCTCATCCGATAACGGCGCCGAAATGTTTTCTCACCATGCAATGAAGCGTCGGCGAAGTAGTCCGAGTAGAGCATGCAGTAGCCTTCCAGACGATGCTGGTTCTTTGCTTTCACCCGCCCAAGCGCCGAGCCACCTCGCCGCGGCTTCTTACTGCTCGCGAGCAGGCCAGCGAGGGCGGCGAGCACCATGAGATGCTCCTGCTCCTGGACGTCGGCTTCGGTTTCCTCATCCAGCAACGCCGCGAGCGCCTCCTC
Organism: Thinopyrum obtusiflorum; assembly: GCA_036873465.1. NCBI lineage: Eukaryota > Viridiplantae > Streptophyta > Magnoliopsida > Poales > Poaceae > Thinopyrum > Thinopyrum obtusiflorum. The sequence continues at coordinate 35,519 of JAAAWM010011793.1, read as the reverse complement.
ATCTTCGGAGTCCATCGCCGGGCCGGGCAATTCACCGAACACCTTGTGGGCGAGGTGGGTGCAAGCCCGCCGGTGTACAGGCCCTGCGCGGCCGGAGTGCCGGAAAAGGTGCCGGGGCGGCGGCGGAGAGGCTGCCTCGGCGAAACCCCTTCTTTTTCCCGGCGGGAGATGGTCTACCTAGCTGCAGCGGGCGGTGGTCGGCGCCGGGATCGGCAGGGTGGCGCAGGGTGGCGGCCGAGCGCGGGGGGTAGGAGGCGAATCTGGGCGGGTGGCTTGACTTTTCGCCTGTCAATGTGGCCCCAGGAACGCTTTTCCCTTGCGCCGGAGCCCCCGAGCGCCCCCCAGTGCGCCGGGTTCGGCCTGCGAGCGCCGGGCGCAAAAACGGGCCGAGCCGGCGGAATTCGGCGTCCTGGGGGCGCGACTGGACCGTTTTTTCGTCGCCAGCGCAAATAAACCGCCTGGGGAGGCCGTTCTGGGGGCGCGTCTGGAGATGCTCTAAATCCCCACCGAGCCGCACAGCATGTCCCTTATCCACACAACATCTCCATTCCTCCGTCTCCATCTTCCTCCTGCTACCTCACACCACCAAGTGCTCCTCCTCCTCCTTTTCTCTGTCCAGCGCGCCCACGCACAGCTTGGCATAGCCCCGCTGCGGCGACCACCGCCGGATCCTCCCCTCCGTGCATCCCCCACCCTCGCATGCTGGCGGATCCCTCGTTGCACAGCCATGGCGGGCCGGCCTGTTCGAGGCCGCCGTCGCTGCCCCCCACCACCCACCTAGCACCCAGCAGCGCCCATGAACGGCTTGGCGTCGCCCCGCCCCCCAGTTCCCCATCCTATCATCGCCTGGCCGTGCTTCCCATAACAGCCGCCCGTGCTGCACCGACTATGCGCTCCTCCACTACTTGAGTGCGCTGTCGTGGGGTCGTGTCCGCCCTGGGCCAGGAGAGGACGCCGGGGACAGTGTCAGGCGCGCCGCCACTTCCGCATGCCTGCCCCACCGCCTCCGTTATTCCCCACACCCTTTCCCCTCCCGCTCCCCTCGCCGCCGGGTTCCCCGCTCCCCTGCTCCAACCAGTGACCATGGCGGGCTACACGCGCGCGCGCTGGATCCCCCGTTCCCCTGCTCCACCACCCGGAATCCCACGGCGGCGAACAAGACGGCCTCTGTAGGCGAGCGGGCTCCGGCCGCTCGGCTCACCACGCCGCCAGGATCCCCCGGCCCCGTGCTCCACCACCACCAGTGGCCATGGCGGGCTACACACCCGCGTGATGGATCCCCCGCTCCCTGCTCCAACACCACCATTGGCCACCCGCGCGCCACCGGGAGTCCCACGGCGGCGGCCCTGGCGACCTCTACAGACGAGCGGGCTCCGACTGCTCGGGTTTGCCACCGCTCCAGCACCGACCGATGGGCGGCCATGGCCATATGCTCATGCTCGGCCGTCTTCGCCCGTGGACGTACTAACTCTGATTTTTTTGTTCTGTATGTGTTGACCTCGGACCCTTTTTCCTGTATCTTCAGATGTGCTCTCTCTCCTCTCTTCTCTTTGATTTGTTCGTGTCCTCCATAATAGGAGGCTAGGCTCCGCCAAGGACTCGCCAGCGTCCAGACCCCCTCCACGCCATCCCCATCACGCCGGAGACCTGCACCAAGTCCCATCCAGCGTCCACCCTTCGGCCCCGCCCCGCATCTCTGCAGCCCGAGCGCTTCAGCCGCCTCGCGCCCGAAGCAGAGGAGAGGAGCTCCCTGCCACAAGCCTTCCTTGGCTCCTGCGGCGTGGACGGGGGCGGCAAGCGGCGGCCTGTGCCCGGCGGTGGAGAATGCAAATGGATAAGCGGCGGCGGTGCCCGGTGGTGAAGCAGTCTTAATATTAAGGATCGTGGGTTGAATTGTAACTAATGCAGGGTTGTTTTTGTAAAAGTGAAACATTTTTCCAGAGTGCCACTAAAACAGGGACTGCGGGTTGATTTCTTGTAAACCGAGGGACTTTTATGCAAAATCGCTAACGACGACGGACGACCAGAAACCCAATTTTCTTTATTATTAGGTAAAGATTTAACCTTTTTTTAAACGCCAAACGTCAGGGCGTTTGTGCCACACAACGCAACGCAGGTAAGGCCCTGTTTGGTTCAAGTCCTAGGACTTTTTCTAGTCCCAACTAAAAAGTCTCTAGTCCCTAAAAAGTCCCTCCCTGTTTGTTTCTAGGGACTAAAAAGTCCCTAGTCCCTCTCTAGAGGTTATTAAATGACATGTAAAAGACCATGTCACCCTTAGTATACAGAAAAATAACAACCAAACAACACCATGGGGTGGCGGGGCAATGGGTGCAGGGAGGTGCATTGTTGGAAAAGTCCCAAAAAGTCCCAAAAAAGACTCTCCTTGAGAGTCTTCTTCATTTAGTCCCAAAAAGCAACTTTTAGTCCCTAGTAGTCCCTCCTGTTTGGTTAAAAAGTCTTTAAGAGGGACTTTTTCTAGTCCATACACCAAAAAGTCCCTGGAAAGAAACACCCCCTAAGTTTGGCAGTCCATAGCTTTACCGGAAACGCTATGGCCGATGGCGTTTCTGCAGTAAGAACAAACGTCACGTCTTGTGGCGTTTAACGCGTGCCCACGATCACTTATCTAGTCAAAGAAGAAACACTGGTAAGTTTGACGTGTCTAGGTAGGACATAAACACCATAATTTTAGCATTATCATTTGTCAAAAGGGTCAGATCATGAAATAAAATTTGAAATAGTTCATTTTGTGCAAAAGTTACCGAAAACGGTAAAAACAGGGATTTCACATGGATTTGGATGCATCACATAACGAGAGCAGCTCAGGAAAGTGTGCAGGAGCTAAGGCCAACTCCAACCTAAGGATGCATTTCGTCTGCCCGTGTCTATTTGGATCTGCGCTGATAAAAAAACACGGTCTAACGCATCGATTAAAATAGACAGATGTCCATTTTTTGTCCACCTCGATCCATTTTCGGCCCTAATTTGGGTCGAGTTTGCGTCCGCGCAGACATAACGCAGTGCCCTCCCTTGTCCTCCCTGACTGCCCGTCCATGGCACAACGACCATTGCCCTCCCCCCAAACACCCTGGCCTCATCGCCCTCGTCGTCGCCACCCAGTTCCGGCCTCTTCGCCATTACCCCAGCCCCCGCCGCCTGATACGTCCATTTTGCATCATGCTTTTATATTGATATTTATTGCATTATTGGATGTTATTACACATCATAGCACAATACTTATACCTTTTCTCTCTTATTTTACAAGGTTTAAATGAAGAGGGAGAATGGCGGTAGCTGGAATTCTGGACTGGAAAATGAGCAAATCTGAGAGACCTATTCTGCACAACTCCAAAAGTCTTGAAAATTTACGGAGAATTATTTTGGAATTAATAAAAAATATTGGGCGAAGAAAGTACCAGAGGGGCCCCACCAGGAAGCCACAAGGGTGGGGGCGCGCCCTACCCCCTGGGCGCGCCCCTGCCTTGTGGGCCCCCTGGCAGGCCTCCGGTGCCCATCTTCTGCTATATGATGTGTTTTGACCTGGAAAAAATAAAAAGGAATCTTTCGGGATGAAGCGCCGCTGTCTCGAGGCGGAACCTGGGCAGAAGCAATCTAGGGCTCCGGCGGAGCTGTTCTACCGGGGAAACTTCCCTCCGGGAGGGGAAAATCGAAGCCATCGTCATCACCAATGATCCTCTCATCGAGAGGGTGTCAATCTCCATCAACATCTTCACCAGCACTATCTCCTCTCAAACCCTAGTTCATCTCTTGTATCCGATCTTTGTCTCAAAACCTCAGATTGGTACCTGTCAGTTGTAGTGTTGATTACTCCTTGTAGTTGATGCTAGTTGGTTTATTCGGTGGAAGATCGTATGTTCAGATCCTTAATGATAATCAATACTCCTCTGATTATGAATATGAATATGCTTTGTGAGTAGTTACGTTTGTTCCTGAGGACATGGGAGAAGTCTTGTTATAAGTAATCATGTGGATTTGGTATTCGTTCGATATTTTGATGAGATGTATGTTGTCTCTCCTCTAGTGGTGTTATGTGAACGTCGACTACATGACACTTCACCATGATTTGGGCCTAGGGGAAGGCATTGGGAAGTAATAAGTAGATGATGGGTTGCTAGAGTGACAGAAGCTTAAACCCTAGTTTATGCGTTGCTTCGTAAGAGGTTGATTTGGATCCATATGTTTCATGCTATGGTTAGATTTATCTTAATTCTTCTTTCGTAGTTGCGGATGCTTGCAAGAGGGGTTAATCATAAGTGGGAGGCTTGTCCAAGTAAGGACAGCACCCAAGCACCAGTCCACCTACATATCAAATTATCAAAGTAACGAACGCGAATCATATGAGCATGATGAAAACTAACTTGACAGTAATTCCCATGTGTCCTCGGGAGCGCTTTGCATTATATAAGAGTTTGTCTAGGCTTGCCCTTTGCTACAAAAAGGATTGGGCCACCTTGCTGCACCTTAGTTACTTTTGTTGCTTGTTACCCGTTACGAATTATCTTATCACAAAACTATCTGTTACCGATAATTTCAGTGCTTGCAGAGAATACCTTGCTGAAAATCGCTTGTCATTTCCTTCTGCTCCTCGTTGGGTTCGACACTCTTACTTATCTAAAGGACTACGATAGATCCCCTATACTTGTGGGTCATCAAGACTCTTTTCTAGCGTCATTGCCGGGGAGTTAAGCGCTTTTGGTAAGAAAACATTTATATAGTGTGCTGAAATTTACTGTCACTTGTTGCTATGGAAAATAATTCTTTGAGGGGCTTGTTCGGGGTATCTTCACCTCGACCGGTAGAGCAAAGAGTTGCTCCTCAACCTACTGAACCTACTGAAAATATTTATTATGAAATTCCTTCGGGTATGATAGAGAAACTGCTGGCTAATCCTTACGCAGGAGATGGAACATTACATCCTGATATGCATCTAATCTATGTGGATGAAGTTTGTGGATTATTTAAGCTTGTAGGTTTGCCCGAGGATGAAGTCAAGAAGAAGGTATTCCCCTTATCTTTGAAGGGAAAGGCATTGACATGGTATAGGGTATGTGATGATATTGGATCATGGAACTACAACCGATTGAAATTGGAATTTCATCTGAAGTTTTATCATATGCATCTGGTTCATCGTGATCGGAATTATATATATAATTTTTGGCCTCGTGAAGGAGAAAGTATCGCTCAAGCTTGGGGGAGGCTTAAGTAAATGTTATATTCATGACCCAATCATGAGCTCTCAAGAGAAATTATTATTCAGAATTTTTATGCTTGGCTTTCTCGTAATGATCAATCCATGCTCGATACTTCTTGTACTAGTTCTTTTACGAAGAAGACTATGAATTCAAATGGGATTTATTGGAAAGAATTAAAAGCAACTCTGAAGATTGGGAACTCGACGAAGGTAAGGAGTCAGGTATAAACCTCAAGTTTGATTGTGTTAAATCTTTTATGGATACCGATGCTTTTCGTGAATTTAGCACTAAATATGGACTTGACTCTGAGATAGTAGCTTCTTTCTGTGAATCATTTGCTACTCATGTTGATCTCCCCAAGGAGAAGTGGTTTAAATATCATCCTCCCACTGAAGTAAAAGTAGTGGAACCTATTAAAGTTGAAGAAGAAACTATTACTTATAATGTTGATCCTACTGCTTATATTGAGAAACCACCTTTTCCTGTTAGGATAAAGGATCATGCTAAAGCTTCAACTGTGGTACGTAAGAGTTGTACTAGAACACCTACACCCCCTGAACAAATTAAAGTTGAACCTAGTGTTGCTGTGGTTAAAGATCTCTTGGTCGATAATATTGATGGGCATGTTATTTATTTCTGTGATGAAGCTGCTAGAATTGCTAGACCTGATACTAAAGATAAACATAGACCTATTGTTGGCATGCCTGTTGTTCATGTTAAAATAGGAGATCATTGTTATCATGGCTTATGTGATGTGGGTGCTAGTGTGAGTGCAATTCCTTTTACTTTATATCAAGAAATTATGAATGATATTGCACCTGCTGAGATAGAAGATACTCATGTTACTATTAAGCTTGCCAATAGAGATATTGTATCACCAATTGGGATTGTTAGAGATCTTGAAGTCTTGTGTGGGAAAATAAAATACCCTACTGATTTTCTTGTTCTTGGTTCCCCACAAGATGTTTTTTGTCCCATTATATTTGGTAGACCTTTCTTGAACACTGTCAATGCTAAGATAGACTATGAGAAAGAAATTGTTACTGTAAGTTTTGGGGATGTGTCTCATGATTTTAATTTCTCTAAATTTCGTAGACAACCCCATGATAAAGAATTGCCTAGTAAGGATGGAATTATTGGTCTTGCTTCTATTGCTGTACCTCCCACCGATCCTTTAGAACAATATTTGCTAGACCATGAGAATGATATGTTTATGAATGAAAGAAAGGAATTAGATGAAATATTGTTTAACCAAATGCCTGTTTTGAAACACAACTTGCCTGTTGAAATCCTTGGGGATCCTCCTCCACCCAAGGGTGACCCCGTGTTTGAGCTTAAACAATTACCTGATACTTTGAAATATGCTTATCTTGATGAGAAGAAGATATATCATGTTATTATAAGTGCTAACCTTTCAGAGCATGAAGAAAAGAAATTATTAAAAACTTGAAGAAGCACCGTGCCGCTATCGGATATACTCTTGATGATCTTAAGGGCATTAGTCCCACTCTATGTCAGCACAAAATCAATATGGAGCCTGATGCTAAACCAGTTGTTGATCATCAACGACGGTTAAATCCCAAGATGAAAGAAGTGGTAAGAAATGAAATATTAAAGCTTCTGGAAGCAGGTATAATTTATCCTATTGCTGATAGTAGATGGGTAAGTCCCGTTCATTGTGTCCCTAAGAAGGGAGGTATTACTGTTGTTCCTAATGATAAGAATGAATTGATTCCGCAAAGAATTGTTATAGGTTATAGAATGGCAATTGATTTTCACAAATTAAACAAAGCTACTAGAAAAGATCACTACCCTCTAACTTTTATTGATCAAATACTAGAAAGATTGTCCAAACATACACATTTTTGCTTTCTAGATGGTTATTCTGGTTTTTCTCAAATACCTGTGTCAAAAGAGGATCAAGAAAAAACCACTTTTACTTGCCCTTTCGGTACTTTTGCTTATAGACGTATGCCTTTTGGTTTATGCAATGCACCTGCTACCTTTCAAAGATGTATGACTGCTATATTCTCTGACTTTTGTGAAAAGATTGTTGAGGTCTTCATGGATGATTTCTCCGCTTACAGAACTTCTTTTGATGATTGCTTAAGCAACCTTGATCAAGTTTTGCAGAGATGTGAAGAAACTAATCTTGTTTTAAATTGGGAGAAGTGCCACTTTATGGTTAATGAAGGTATTGTCTTGGGGCATAAAATTTCTGAAAGAGGTATTGAAGTGGACAAAGCTAAAATAGATGCTATTGAAAAGATGCCGTGTCCTAAAGATATCAAAGGTATAAGAAGTTTCCTTGGTCGTGCTGGTTTCTATAGGAGGTTTATTAAAGACTTCTCTAAAATTTCTAGGCCTCTCACTAATCTCTTGCAAAAAGATGTTCCTTTTGTTTTTGATGACGATTGTGTACAAGCATTTGAAATACTTAAGAAAGCCTTGATTTCTGCACCTATTGTTCAACCACCTGATTGGAATTTACCCTTTGAAATTATGTGTGATGCTAGTGATTATGTTGTTGGTGTTGTTCTAGGGCAAAGAGTTGATAAGAAATTGAATGTTATTCATTATGTTAGAAAAACTCTAGACAGTGCCCAAAGAAATTATGCTACTACTGAAAAAGAATTTTTAGCAGTTGTTTTTGCTTGTGACAAGTTCAGATCTTATATTATTGATTCCTAAGTAACTGTTCACACTGATCATGCTGCTATTAAATATCTTATGGAAAAGAAAGATGCTAAACCTAGACTTATTAGATGGGTTCTCTTGCTGCAAGAATTTGATTTGCATATTATTGATAGAAAGGGAGCTGAGAACCCCATTGCAGACAACTTGTCTGGGTTAGAAAATGTTCTTGATGACCCACTGCCTATTGATGATAGCTTTCCTGTTGAGCAATTAGTTGTCATAAATGGTTCTCGTAATACTCCATGGTATGCTGATTATGCTAATTACATTGTTGCTAAATTTATACCACCTAGTTTCACAAACCAGCAAAAGAAAAAGTTTTTCTATGATTTAAGAAATTACTTTTGGGATGGCCCACACCTTTATAAAGAAGGAGTAGATGGTGTTATTAGACGTTGTGTACCTGAGCATGAACAGGAACATATCCTACGCAAAGTGTCACTCCGAGGCCTACGGAGGACACCACGCTGGAGATAGAACTGCACACAAGGTATTACAATCCGGTTTTATTGGCCTACTCTCTTCAAGGATGCTCGTAAGTTTGTCTTATCTTGTGATGAATGCCAAAGAATTGGTAATATTAGTAGACGCCAGGAAATGCCTATGAATTATTCACTTGTTATTGAACCATTTGATGTTTGGGGCTTTGATTATATGGGACTTTTTCCTTCCTCCAATGGGTATACACATATTTTAGTTGTTGTTGATTACGTTACTAAGTGGGTGGAAGCTATTCCAACTAGTAGTGCTGATCATAACACCACTATTAAAATGCTTAAAGAACTTATTTTTCCGATGTTTGGAGTCCCTAGATATTTAATGACTGATGGTGGTTCACATTTTATTCATGGTGCTTTCCATAAATTGCTTGTTAAATATGATGTTAACCATAGAATTGCATCTCCATATCATCCCCAGTCTAGTGGCCAAATAGAATTGAGCAATAGAGAGATTAAATTGATTTTGCAAAAGACTGTTAATATATCTAGAAAGAATTGGTCTAAGAAACTTGATGATGCATTATGGGCTTATAGAACTGCTTATAAAAACCCTATGGGCATGTCTCCATATAAAATGGTTTATGGAAAAGCATGTCACTTACCTCTTGAACTAGAACATAAAGCTTATTGGGCAATCAAAGAGCTCAACTATGATTTCAAACTTGCCGGTGAGAAGAGGTTATTTGACATAAGCTCGCTTGATGAATGGAGAACACAAGCCTATGAGAATGCCAAGTTGTTTAAAGAAAAAGTTAAAAGATGGCATGACAAAAGGATACAAAAGCGTGAGTTTAATGTAGGTGATCATGTTTTGCTATACAACTCTCGTCTAAGATTTTTTGCAGGAAAGCTTCTCTCTAAATGGGAAGGTCCTTACATTATCGAGGAGGTTTATCATTATGGTGCCATCAAGATCAACAACACCGAAGGCACTAACCCGAAGGTGGTAAACGGTCAAAGAATCAAACATTATATTACAGGTACTCCCATAAATGTTGAGACAAATATTATTAATACCATAACACCGGAGGAGGACATAAGGGATACTTTCCAGAACGTTTCAGACTCTCAAAAGGAATATGTATGTGGTACGGTAAGTAAACCGACTCCAAAACTGTTCTAACAGCAATTTTTCTCCGTTTTGGAATATTTAAAAAATTAGGAAAATTAAAAGTAGTCCGAAGAGTGCACGAGGAAGCGGCAAGGCAGGAGGGCGTGCCCCTGTGCCTTGTGGCCACCTCGTGTGCCCTCCGGACTCCGTTTTCTTGTGGAATACTCCTTTTGGTCGGTAAAAATTCATTATATAATCTCCCGAAAGTTTTGACCAAAGTATCACGGCAATATATCCTGTTTTCGTTTTGAGCTGTTTTCTGCCAGAGTTTTCAAGGCCAGGCATCATGTCTTCCTCCTCCTCCAACAATGTGGACGACGATGCTTGGTTGATGCAGATGGAACTCAGGAGGGCGGAGACCGAGGAAGCCAGGATGGAAGAAGATCAAGGGGATTCGCTTGAGGTCCACCCTCCGGCTTCGGAGAGAGGCACTCTGGCTGGCATCTCCACTATTCCCAATCCCCATCAAGCCATAGGGACTACAAGTAACCATGAAGGCCAACAAATACAAGAAGGACTTCCGCCCAGGAGGCCCTTACACAGGTTACATCGAAACAACTTTCACAATCTGGTTCATAATTATGGAGTGGAGAATACACCTCGCACACACATACCTTCCAATTGGGACATATCCCGTCCAAGTGAAAGTGATGTAGGGAAAAGCTCATGGTGGCCAGAAAACAAGCATCTTTTAGAAGAGATTCAGAAGAATGCAATTATGCTTCAACGTGTACTCCAAGAATTGCAGGATCTCAAGGGTAGCTTAATCAAGCTAACCGAAACTCCATCATCACCACCTCCGAAGAAAGAGATCTAAATACATGGGTATGGGCACTCCCCTTGGTAACTACCAAGCTTGGGGAAGATGCCCCGGTATCATATCACCATCACACCTTTACTTTTATCATTTTTCTTAGTTCGATCCTTTTGGTTATATCTTGATCTAGTAGAATAAAATTTTGGTATGATCAAGCTTTGAGTTTTGTTTTGAGATCCATCTATGTAATCGAGTCCATGAGTTATATATAATAAAGAGTAGTTTTGAGTTGAGGGCTTTGCTTTATTGCTATGATCTTGAGGGAATAAAATAAGAGAAAGAATGAAAAAGAAATAAAAAGATCATATAATGATCTTATGGAGAGTGATGACTTCACATATAAAGAGTGTGATGAATAAAATTGTTGAGAGTTGACAAACATAGTTTTGGTCATTGTTGCAATTAATAGGAAGTAATAAAGAAAGAGAGGTTTCACATATAAATATACTATCTTGGACATCTTTTATAATTGTGAGCACTCATTAAAATATGACATGCTAAAAAGTTGATGCTGGACAAGGAAGACAACATAACGGGTTATGTTTTCTTATATCCGAATAGAAGTTATATTGTCATGGATCCTCCAACATGTTGAGCTTGTTTTTCCCTCTTATGCTAGCCAAATCCCTTGCACCAAGTAGCGATACTACTTGTGCATCCAAATATCCCTTAAACCCAGTTTTTCCATGAGAGTCCACCATACCTACCTATGGATTGAGTAAGATCCTTCAAGTAAGTTGTCATCGGTGCAAGCAATAAAAATTGCTCTCTAAATATGTATGATCTATTAGTGCGAAGAAAATAAACTTTATACGAACTTGTGATATGGAATAAATAAAAGCGATGGACTGCATAATAAAGTTCTTTATCACAAGCGGCAATATAAAGTGACGTTCTTTTGCATTTAGATTTTGTGCATCCAACCATAAAAGCGCATGACAACCTTTGCTTCCCTCTGCGAAGGGCCTATCTTTTACTTTTATCTTCTACTTATACAAGAGTCATGGTGATCTTCACCTTTCCTTTTTACACTTTTTTCCTTTTGGCAAGCACTATGTGTTTGAGTAAGATCCAAATATATATATCCACTCGGATGTAGGTTATCATAAAGTATTATTGTTGACATTACCCTTGACCTTGAGGTAAAAGGTTGGGAGGCGAACCGATAAGCCCCTATCTTTCTCTGTGTCTGACTGAAGTTTGAACCCATAAGTATCGCATGAGTGTTAGCAATTGTGAAAGACTAAATGATAGTTGAGTATGTGGACTTGCTGAAAAGCTCTTGTATTGACTCTTTCCGATGTTATGATAAATTGCAATTGCTTCAATGACTGAGATCATAGTTTGTTGGTTTCCAATGAAGTTTTTGATTCATACTTTACCTTGTGAATGAATTGTTACTTTAGCATAAATAATTATATGACAATATATGTTGTTGTTCTAAAGATGATCATGATGCCCTCACGTCCGTATTTTATTTTATCGACACCTCTATCTCTAAACATGTGGACATATTTTTTGATTTCGGCTTTCGCTTGAGGACAAGCGAGGTCTAAGCTTGGGGGAGTTGATATGTCCAATTTGTATCATGCTTTTATATTGATATTTATTGCATTATGGGCTGTTATTACACATTATAGCACAATACTTATGCATTTTCTCTCTTATTTTACAAGGTTTACATGAAGAGGGAGAATGCCGGCAGTTGGAATTCTGGACTGGAGAAGGAGCAAATCTGAGAGACCTATTCTGCATAACTCCAAAAGTCCTGAAAATATAAGGAGAATTATTTTGGAATTAATAAAAAATATTGGGCGAAGAAAGTACCAGAGGGGCCCCACCAGGAAGCCACAAGGGTGGGGGGGCGCCCCTGCCTTATGGACCCCCTGGCAGGCCTCCGGCGCCCATCTTCTGCTATATGATGTGTTTTGACCTAAAAAAATAAAGAGGAAGCTTTCGGGATGAAGCGCCGCCGTCTCGAGGCGGAACCTGGGCAGAAGCAATCTAGGGCTCCGGCGGAGCTGTTCTGCCAGGGAAACTTCCCTCCGGGAGGGGGAAATCAAAGCCACCATCATCACCAACGATCCTCTCATCGAGAGGGGGTCAATCTCCATCAACATATTCACCAGCACCATCTCCTCTCAAACCCTAGTTCATCTCTTGTATCCGATCTTTGTCTCAAAACCTCAGATTGGTACCTGTCGGTTGCTAGTAGTGTTGATTACTCCTTGTAGTTGATGCTAGTTGGTTTATTCGGTGGAAGATCATATGTTCAGATCCTTAATGATAATTAATACTCCTCTGATTATGAACATGAATATGCTTTGTGAGTAGTTACGTTTGTTCCTGAGGACATGGGAGAAGTCTTGTTATAAGTAATCATGTGAATTTGGTATTCGTTCGATATTTTGGTGAGATGTATGTTGTCTCTCCTCTAGTGGTGTTATGTGAACATCGACTACATGACACTTCACCATGATTTGGGCCTAGGGGAAGGCATTGCGAAGTAATAAGTAGATGATGGGTTGCTAGAGTGGCACAAGCTTAAACCCTAGTTTATGCATTGCTTCGTAAGGGGCTGATTTGGATCCAAATATTTCATGCTATGCTTAGATTTATCTAAATTATTATTTCATAGTTGCGGATGCTTGCAAGAGGGGTTAATCATAAGTGGGAGGCTTGTCCAAGTAAGGACATCACCCAAGCACGGTCCACCCACATATCAAATTATCAAAGTAACGAACGTGAATCATATGAGCATGATGAAAACAAACTTGACAGTAATTCCCATGTGTCCTCAGGAGCGCTTTGCATGATATAAGAGTTTGTCCAGGCTTGTCCTTTCCTACAAAAAGGATAGGGCCACCTTGCTGCACCTTAGTTACTTTTGTTTATCTTATCACAAAACTATCTGTTACCGATAATTTCAGTGCTTGCAGAGAATACCTTGCTGAAAACCGCTTGTCACTTCCTTCTGCTCCTCATTGGGTTCGACACTCTTACTTGTCTAAAGAACTACGATAGATCCCCTATACTTGTGGGTCATCACCGCCTCATCCACCGACGACCCCATCGCCACTGCATTCATCGACGCCCACTCTTGTCGGCATCGTGGCCAATTCTCGCCGCCGCCGGAGTACTGATGTCTACTGCGCAACTTTATTCTTGTAGACTCGTGTTGGGCCTCCAAGCGCAGAGTTTTGTAGGACAGTAGCAATTTTCCCTCAAGTGGATGACCTGAGGTTTATCAATCCGTGGGAGGCGTAGGATGAAGGTGGTCTCTCGCAAACAACCCTGCAACCAAATACAAGAAATATCTTGTGTCCCCAACACACCCAATACAATGGCAAATTGTATAGGTGCACTAGTTCGGCGAAGAGATGGTGATAAAAGTGTAATATTGATGGTATAAATATATTTTTATAATCTGAATAAATAAAAACAGCAAGGTAGCAATTGATAAAATGGAGCAAAAACGATATTGCAATGCTTGAAAATGAGGCCTAGGGTCCATACTTTCGCTAGTGCAATCTCTCAACAATGCTAATATAATTGGATCATATAACCATCCCTCAACGTGCGATGAAGAATCACTCCAAAGTTCCTATCTAGCGGAGAACATAAGAAGAAATCGTTTGTAGGGTACGAAACCACCTCGAAGCTATTCTTTCCGATCGATCTATCCAAGAGTTTGTACTAAAATAACACCAAATAATTTCAGATTCATAATACTCAATCCAACACAAAGAACCTCAAAGAGTGCCCCAAGATTTCTACCGGAGAAACAAAGACAAGAACGTGCATCAACCCCTATGCATAGATTACCCCAATGTCACCTCGAGAATCCGCGAGTTGAGTGCCAAAACATACATCAAGTGAATCAATATGATACCCCATTGTCACCACGAGTATTCATTTGCAAGACATATATCAAGTGCTCTCAAATCCATAAAAGTATTCAATCCGATAAAACAAAATCTCAAAGGGAAAACTCAATTCATCACAAGATAGAGAGGGGAAAACACCATATGATCCGACTATATTAACAAAGCCCGCGATACATCAAGATCGTGACATCTCAAGAACACGAGAGAGAGAGAGAGATTAAACACATAGCTACTGGTACAAACCCTCAGCCCTGAGGGTGGACTACTCCCTCCTCATCTTGGTGGCCGCCGGGATGATGAAGATGGCCACCGGTGATGATTTCCCCCTCCGGCAGGGTGCCGGAACGAGGTCTAGATTGGATCTCGTGGATACATAGGCCTTGCGGTGGCGGAACTTCTGATCTAGGGCTACCCCCGAGGGTTTTGGAATATTTGGCAATTTATAGGGCAAAGAGGGGGTGCGGGAGGCCACCGAGGTGGGCACAACCCACCTGGGCGCGCCTGGGCCCCCAGGCGCGCCCTGGTGGGTAGTGCCCCCCCTCGGGGCACCCCCCAGGTGCTGCTCTGGTCCATTGGATGTCTTCTGGTCCATAAAAAATTCACAAAAAGTTTCGCGGTGTTTGGACTCCGTTTGATATTGATTTCCTGTGATGTAAAAAACAAGCAAAAAACAGCAACTGGCACTGGGCTCTGGGTCAATAGGTTAGTCCCAAAAAATGATATAAAGTTGCTATAAAATGATTGTAAAACATCCAAGAATGAATGATAATATAACAACATGAATACTTCATAAATTATAGATACGTTGGAGACGTATCAGCATCCCCAAGCTTAATCCTGCTTGTCCTCGAGTAGGTAAATGATAAAAGAAATAATTTATGAAGTGTGAATGCTAGTAAAGTGCACAAGTTTGATCAATGATGATTTCAATCACTTTTCCTAGAATCATAACACCAATTCTTTCCTATAAAACTTCTCATGTTAAAGTTGAAGGAAATATGCCCTAGAGGCAATAATAAAGTTGTTATTTATATTTCCTTATATCATGATAAATGTTTATTATTCATGCTAGAATTGTATTAACCGAAAACTTAGTACATGTGTGAATACATAGACAAACATAGTGTCACTAGTATGCCTCTACTTGACTAGCTCGTTAATCAAAGATGGTTAAGTTTCCTAACCATAGACATGAGTTATCATTTGATGAACGGGATCACATCATTAGAGAATGATGTGATTGACAAGACCCATCCGTTAGCTTAGCATGATGATCGTTTAGTTTGTTGCTATTGCTTTCTTCATGACTTATACATGTTCCTATGACTATGAGATTATGCAACTCCCGAATACGGGAGGAACACTTAGTGTGCTATCAAACGTCACAACGTAACTGGGTGATTATAAAGATGCTCTACAAGTGTCTCCAATGGTGTTTGTTGAGTTGGCATAGATCGAGATTAGGATTTGTCACTCCGTGTATCGGAGAGGTATCTCTGGGCCCTCTCGGTAATGCACATCACTATAAGCCTTGCAAGCAACGTGACTAATGAGTTAGTTACAGGATGATGCATTACGGAACGAGTAAAGAGACTTGCCGGTAACGAGGTTGAACTAGGTATTGAGATACCGACGATCGAATCTCGGGCAAGTAACATACCGATGACAAAGGGAACAACGTATGTTGTTATGCGGTTTGACCGATAAAGATCTTCGTAGAATATGTGGGAGCCAATATGAGCATCCAGGTTCCGCTATTGGTTATTGACCGGAGATGAGTCTTGGTCATGTCTACATAGTTCTCAAACCCGTAGGGTCCGCACGCTTAACGTTCGATGACAATCGTTATTATGAGTTTATGTGTTTTGATGTACCGAAGATTGTTCGGAGTCCCGGATGTGATCACGGACATGACGAGGAGTCTCGAAATGGTCGAGACATAAAGATTGATATATTGGACGATGTTATTCGGACGCCGGATGAGTTCCGGGGGTCACCGAATAAATATCGGAGTGCCGGGGGATTATCGGAACCCCCGGGGGAACTAATGGGCCAACATGGGCCTTGTGGGAGATAGAGGAGGGGCCCCTAGGGCTGGCCGCCCCCCCCTTGAGGAGTCCGAATTGGACTAGGAGGGGGCGGCGCCCCCCTCTTTCCCTCTCCCTCTCTCCCTCTCCTTCCTCCCCCCTCTCTTCCCTTGTTGGAAACCTACTAGGAATAGGATTCCTAGTAGGAATCCTACTTGGGGCGCGCCCCATGATGGCCGGCCGGCCTCCCCCTTGCTCCTTTATATACGGGGGCAGGGGGCACCCTAGAACACACAAGTCAACAGTTGTTTTAGCCGTGTGCGGTGCCCCTTCCACAGATTTCCACCTCGGTCATATCGTTGTAGTGCTTAGGCGAAGCCCTGCGTCGGTAACTTCATCATCACCGTCATCACGCCGTCGTGCTGACAAAACTCTCCCTCGGCACTCAGCTGCATCAAGAGTTCGAGGGACGTCACCGAGCAGAACGTGTGCAGATCGCGGAGGTGTCGTGCGTTCGGTACTTGATCGGTTGGATCATGAAGACGTTCGACTACATCAACCGCGTTACTTAATGCTTCCGCTTTCGGTCTACGAGGGTACGTGGACACACTCTCCCCGCTCGTTGCTATGCATCTCCTAGATAGATCTTGTGTGATCGTAGGAATTTTTTTGAAATACTGCGTTCCCCAACAGTGGCATCCGAGCCAGGTCTATGCGTAGATGTTATATGCATGAGTAGAACACAAAGAGTTGTGGGAGATAATAGTCGTACTGCTTACCAGCATGTCATACTTTGATTTGGCGGTATTGTTGGATGAAGCAGCTCAGACCGACATTACGCGTACGCTTACGCGAGACTGGTTCTACCGACGTGCTTCGCACACAGGTGGCTAGTGGGTGTCTGCTTCTCCAACTTTAGTTTAATCGAGTGTGACTACGCCCGGTCCTTGTTGAAGGTTAAAACAGCACACTTGATGAAAAATCATTGTGGTTTTGATGCGTAGGTAAGAACGGTTCTTGCTAAGCCCGTAGCAGCCACGTTAAACTTACAACAACAAAGTAGAGGACGTCTAACTTGTTTTTGCAGGGCATGCTGTGATGTGATATGGTCAAGACATGATGATATAAATTGTTGTATGAGATGATCATGTTTTGTAACAGAGTTATCGGCAACTGGCAGGAGCCATATGGTTGTCGCTTTATTGTATGCAATGCAATTGCCATGTAATTGCTTCACTTTATCACTAAGCGGTAGCGATAGTCGTGATAGCAATAGTTGGCGAGACGACAACGATGCTTCGATGGAGATCAAGGTGTCAAGCCGGTGACGATGGTGATCATGACGGTGCTTTGGAGATGGAGATCAAAGGCACAAGATGATGATGGCCATATCATATCACTTATATTGATTGCATGTGATGTTTATCCTTTATGCATCTTATTTTGCTTAGTACGGCGGTAGCATTATAAGATGATCTCTCACTAAATTTCAAGGTACAAGTGTTCTCCCTGAGTATGCACCGTTGCGACAGTTCGTCGTGCCGAGACACCACGTGATGATCGGGTGTGATAAGCTCTACGTTCACATACAACGGGTGCAAGCCAGTTTTGCACACGCAGAATACTCGGGTTAAACTTGACGAGCCTAACATATGCAGATATGGCCTCGGAACACTGAGACCGAAAGGTCGAGCGTGAATCATATAGTAGATATGATCAACATAGTGATGTTCACCATTGAAAACTACTCCATCTCACGTGATGATCGGACATGGTTTAGTTGATTTGGATCACGTGATCACTTAGATGATTAGAGGGATGTCTATCTAAGTGGGAGTTCTTAAGTAATATGATTAATTGAACTTTAATTTATCATGAACTTAGTACCTGATAGTATTTTGCATGTCTATGTTGTTGTAGATCAATGGCCCGTGCTACTGTTCCTTTGAATTTTAATGCATTCCTAGAGAAAGCTAAGTTGAAAGATGATGGTAACAACTACACGGACTGGGTCCGTAACTTGAGGATTATCCTCATTGCTGCACAGAAGAATTACGTCCTGGAAGCACCGCTTGGTGCAAGACCCACTGCAGGAGCAACGCCGGACGTTGTGAACGCCTGGCAGAGCAAAGCTGATGACTACTCGATAGTTCAGTGTGCCATGCTTTACGGCTTAGAACCGGGACTTCAACGATGTTTTGAACGTCATGGAGCATATGAGATGTTCCAGGAGTTGAAGTTAATATTTCAAGCAAATGCCCGGATTGAGAGATATGAAGTCTCCAATAAGTTCTACAGTTGTAAAATGGAGGAGAATAGTTCTGTCAGTGAACATATACTCAAAATGTCTGGGTATCATAATCACTTAACTCAGCTGGGAGTTAATCTTCCGATTGATAGTGTCATTGACAGAGTTCTTCAATCACTGCCACCAAGCTACAAGAGCTTCATGACAAACTATAATATGAAAGGGATGGATAAGACAATTCCCGAGCTCTTCGCGATGCTAAAGGCTGCGAAGGTAGAAATCAAGAAGGAGCATCAAGTGTTGATGGTCAACAAGACCACAAGTTTCAAGAAAAAGGGTAAAGGGAAGAAGGGGAACTTCAAGAAGAACAGCAAGCAAGTTGCTGCTCAAGTGAAGAAGCCCAAGTCTGGACCTAAGCCTGAGATTGAGTGCTTCTACTGCAAAGGGACTGGTCACTGGAAGCGGAACTGCCCCAAGTATTTGGCGGATAAGAAGGATGGCAAAGTGAACAAAGGTATATGTGATATACATGTTATTGATGTGTACCTTACTAATACTCGCAGTAGTACCTGGGTATTCGATACTGGTTCTATTGCTAATATTTGCAACTCGAAATAGGGACTACAGATTAAGCGAAGATTGGCTAAGGACGAGGTGACGATGCGCGTGGGAAATGGTTCCAAAGTTGATGTGATCGCCGTCGGCATGCTACCTCTACATCTACCTTCGGGATTAGTTTTAGACCTGAATAATTGTTATTTGGTGCCAGCGTTAAGCATGAACATTATATCTGGATCTTGTTTGATGCGAGACGGTTATTCATTTAAATCTGAGAATAATGGTTGTTCTATTTATATGAGTAATATCTTTTATGGTCATGCACCCTTGAAGAGTGGTCTATTTTTGTTGAATCTTGATAGTAGTGATACACATATTCATAATATTCAAGCCAAAAGATGCAAAGTTGATAATGATAGTGCAACTTATTTGTGGCACTGCCGCTTGAGTCATATTGGTGTAAAGCGCATGAAGAAACTCCATACTGATGGACTTTTGGAATCACTTGATTATGAATCACTTGGTACTTGCGAACCATGCCTCATGGGCAAGATGACTAAAGCTCCGTTCTCTGAAACAATGGAGCGAGCAACAGATTTATTGGAAATAATACATACTGATGTATGCGGTCCAATGAATGTTGAGGCTCGCGGCGGGTATCGTTATTTTCTGACCTTCACAGATGATTTGAGCAGATATGGGTATATCTACTTGATGAAACATAAGTCTGAAACATTTGAAAAGTTCAAAGAATTTCAGAGTGAAGTGGAAAATCATCGTAACAAGAAAATAAAGTTTATGCGATCTGATCGTGGAGGAGAATATTTGAGTTACGAGTTTGGTCTTCATTTGAAACAATGCGGAATAGTTTCGCAACTCACGCCACCCGGAACACCACAGCGTAATGGTGTGTCCGAACGTCATAACCGCACTTTATTAGATATGGTGCGAGCAATGATGTCTCTTACTGATTTACCGCTATCGTTTTGGGGTTATGCTTGAGAGACGGCTGCATTCACGTTAAATAGGGCACCATCTAAATCCGTTGAGATGACACCTTATGAACTGTGGTTTGGCAAGAAACCCAAGTTGTCGTTTCTTAAATTTGGGGCTACGATGCTTCTGTGAAAAAGCTTCAACCTGATAAGCTCGAACCCAAATCGGAGAAATGTGTCTTCATAGGATACCCAAAAGAGACTATTGGGTACACCTTCTATCACAGATCCGAAGGCAAGATATTCATTGCTAAGAATGGATCCTTTCTTGAGAAGGAGTTTCTCTCGAAAGAAGTGAGTGGGAGGAAAGTAGAACTTGATGAGGTAACTGTACCTGCTCCCTTATTGGAAAGTAGTTCATCACAGACCCCCCCCCCCCCCCCCCCCCCCCCCCCCCCCCCCCCCCCCCCCCCCCCCCCCCCCCCCCCCCCCCCCCCCCCCCCCCCCCCCCCCCCCCCCCCCCCCCCCCCCCCCCCCCCCCCCCCCCCCCCCCCCCCCCCCCCCCCCCCCCCCCCCCCCCCCCCCCCCCCCCCCCCCCCCCCCCCCCCCCCCCCCCCCCCCCCCCCCCCCCCCCCCCCCCCCCCCCCCCCCCCCCCCCCCCCCCCCCCCCCCCCCCCCCCCCCCCCCCCCCCCCCCCCCCCCCCCCCCCCCCCCCCCCCCCCCCCCCCCCCCCCCCCCCCCCCCCCCCCCCCCCCCCCCCCCCCCCCCCCCCCCCCCCCCCCCCCCCCCCCCCCCCCCCCCCCCCCCCCCCCCCCCCCCCCCCCCCCCCCCCCCCCCCCCCCCCCCCCCCCCCCCCCCCCCCCCCCCCCCCCCCCCCCCCCCCCCCCCCCCCCCCCCCCCCCCCCCCCCCCCCCCCCCCCCCCCCCCCCCCCCCCCCCCCCCCCCCCCCCCCCCCCCCCCCCCCCCCCCCCCCCCCCCCCCCCCCCCCCCCCCCCCCCCCCCCCCCCCCCCCCCCCCCCCCCCCCCCCCCCCCCCCCCCCCCCCCCCCCCCCCCCCCCCCCCCCCCCCCCCCCCCCCCCCCCCCCCCCCCCCCCCCCCCCCCCCCCCCCCCCCCCCCCCCCCCCCCCCCCCCCCCCCCCCCCCCCCCCCCCCCCCCCCCCCCCCCCCCCCCCCCCCCCCCCCCCCCCCCCCCCCCCCCCCCCCCCCCCCCCCCCCCCCCCCCCCCCCCCCCCCCCCCCCCCCCCCCCCCCCCCCCCCCCCCCCCCCCCCCCCCCCCCCCCCCCCCCCCCCCCCCCCCCCCCCCCCCCCCCCCCCCCCCCCCCCCCCCCCCCCCCCCCCCCCCCCCCCCCCCCCCCCCCCCCCCCCCCCCCCCCCCCCCCCCCCCCCCCCCCCCCCCCCCCCCCCCCCCCCCCCCCCCCCCCCCCCCCCCCCCCCCCCCCCCCCCCCCCCCCCCCCCCCCCCCCCCCCCCCCCCCCCCCCCCCCCCCCCCCCCCCCCCCCCCCCCCCCCCCCCCCCCCCCCCCCCCCCCCCCCCCCCCCCCCCCCCCCCCCCCCCCCCCCCCCCCCCCCCCCCCCCCCCCCCCCCCCCCCCCCCCCCCCCCCCCCCCCCCCCCCCCCCCCCCCCCCCCACCTAGTGCATCGGGTCCAATGAAAATCTTTTGTGACAATACTGGTGCAATTGCCTTGGCAAAGGAATCCAGATTTCACAAGAGAACCAAGCACATCAAGAGAGGCTTCAATTCCATCCGTGATCAAGTCAAGGAGGGAGACATAGAGATTTGCAAGATACATATGGATCTGAATGTTGCAGACCCGTTGACTAAGCCTCTCTCACGAGGAAAACATGATCAGCACCAAGACTCCATGGGTGTTAGAATCATTACTGTGTAATCTAGATTATTGACTCTAGTGCAAGTGGGAGACTGGCGAAAATATGCCCTAGAGGCAATAATAAAGTTGTTATTTATATTTCCTTATATCATGATAAATGTTTATTATTCATGCTAGAATTGTATTAACCGGAAACTTAGTACATGTGTGAATACATAGACAAACAGAGTGTCACTAGTATGCCTCTACTTGACTAGCTCGTTAATCAAAGATGGTTAAGTTTCCTAACCATAGACATGAGTTGTCATTTGATGAACAGGATCACATCATTAGAGAATGATGTGATTGACAAGACCCATTCGTTAGCTTAGCACGATGATCGTTTAGTTTGTTGCTATTGCTTTCTTCATGACTTATACATGTTCCTATGACTATGAGATCATGCAACTCCCGAATACCGGAGGAACACTTAGTGTGCTATCAAACGTCACAACATAACTGGGTGATTATAAAGATGCTCTACAGGTGTCTCCGATGGTGTTTGCTGAATTGGCATAGATCGAGATTAGGATTTGTCACTCCGATTGTCGGAAAGGTATCTCTGGGCCCTCTCGGTAATGCACATCACTATAAGCCTTGCAAGCAATGTGACTAATGAGTTAGTTACGGGATGATGCATTGCGAAACGAGTAAAGAGACTTGCCGGTAACGAGGTTGAACTAGGTATTGAGATACCGACGATCGAATCTCGGGCAAGTAACATACCGATGACAAAGGGAACAACGTATGTTGTTATGCGGTTTGACCGATAAAGATCTTCGTAGAATATGTGGGAGCCAATATGAGCATACAGGTTCCGCTATTGGTTATTGACTGGATATGAGTCTCGGTCATGTCTACATAGTTCTTGAACCCGTAGGGTCCGCACGCTTAACGTTCGATGACGATCGATATTATGAGTTTATGTGTTTTGATGTACCGAAGATTGTTCGGAGTCCCGGATGTGATCACGGACATGACGAGGAGTCTCGAAATTGTTGAGACATAAAGATTGATATATTGGACGGTGTTATTCGGACACCGGATGAGTTCCGGGGGTCACCGGATAAATATCGGAGTGCCGGGGGATTATCAGAATCCCCGGGGGAACTAATGGGCCAACATGGGCCTTGTGAGAGAGAGAGAGGAGGGGCCCCTAGGGCCTGCCGTGCACCCCCCTTGAGGAGTCCGATTTGGACTAGGAGGGGGCGGCGCCCCCCTCTTTCCCTCTCCCTCTCTCCCTCTCTCCCTCTCCTTCCTTCCCCCTCTCTCCCCTTGTTGGAAACCTACTAGGAATAGGATTCCTAGTAGGAATCCTACTTGGGGCGCACCCCATGAGGGCTGGCCGGCCTCCCCCTTGCTCCTTTATATACGGGGGCAGGGGGGCATCCTAGAACACACAAGTCAACAGTTGTTTTAGCCATGTGCGGTGCCCCCCTCCATAGATTTCCACCTCGGTCATATCGTTGTAGTGCTTAGGCGAAGCCCTGCGTCGGTAACTTCATCATCAACGTCATCACGCCGTCATGCTGACAAAACTCTCCCTCGGCACTCAGCTGGATCAAGAGTTTGAGGGAAGTCACCGAGCAGAACATGTGCAGATCGCGGAGGTGCCGTGCGTTCGGTACTTGATCGGTTGGATCGCGAAGACGTTCGACTACATCAACCGCGTTACTTAACGCTTCCGCTTTCGGTCTACGAGGGTACGTGGACACACTCTCCCCGCTCGTTGCTATGCATCTCCTAGATAGATCTTGCGTGATCGTAGGATTTTTTTTTGAAATACTGCGTTCCCCAACAAAAGTTGCAACCAGTTCACATGTTAAGGTTCAAACAATGAATTCTCTTGAAACTCAACAACCTATGTTCTCAGTCACCAAGCAATTGCAATTCAACTTATTCAACAAAGTCTAAGTAAGAGCTCCACATACTCAACCATCTTGTAGTCTTCTATGATTGCTAACACTCACCGCATACACATGAGCAAAACGTTTCAAACGGACATATAGAAAGATAGGGGCTTATAATTTTGCCTCCCAACGTATTCACCTCAAGGGTGATGTCAACAATAATAACTCATGCTACCCATATCCAACTGGATATATGGGCCTAGATCTTTCCTCACCACATGATGTTTGCCAAAGGAGAAAAATAAAAAGGAATAGAGACAAAAACTTTGACTCTTGCATGAAAGTAAATACATAAAAGTAGAAGATAGGCCCTTCGCAGAGGGAAGCAGAGGTTGCCATGCGCTTTTTGTTTGTATGCTCAACCCCTTAGTGCAAAAGAACGTCACGTTATATTGCCCCTTATGATAGCAACCTTTATTATGCAGTCTGTCGCTTTTATTCTTTGCCATCACAAGTTCGTACAATGCTCAATTTTCTCTTACACTAAATGATCTAACACTTTTAGAAGCAATTTTTATTGCCTTATTGCACCGATGACAACTTACTTGAAGGATCTTACTCAATCCTTAGGTAGGTATGGTGGACTCTTGAAAATAAGATTTGGGTTTAAGGGTTTTTGGATGCACAAGTAGTATCTCTACTTGGTGCAGAATTTTTGGCTAGCAAAGATGGTGGGCAAGCACCACATGTTGAAGGATCTATGACAATATAACTTCTATGTGAATATGAACAAACATAATTCATTACGTTGTCTTCCTTGTCCAACGTCAACAATTTTGGCATATAATATTTTTATGGGAGCTCACAATCACAAAAGATTTCCAAGATAGTGTATTTGCATGTGAAAGTTCTCTTCCTTATAGTAATCATTCAGGAATTGCTTGTATGACCAATATTGTGATTGTCAAGCTTCAAAAGATTTCACTTTCTAAACCCAATGTGAAGCTACCACTAGGCATGATATGAACATATAATTTCAACTTCATGATATTCAATTCATTCAACAATTTACTCATAGGATATAAGTGAAGCACAAGAGTAAATAACAAGCTACTCCAAAAAGATATAAGTGAAGATCAAGCGAGTAGTTATGTAAATGGGTAGCTATTTGAGAACTCTCTTTTATTTAAAACTTTCAGATCTAAGTATCTTATTATAACAGCAAGCAAAACAAAACTAAATGACATTCCAAGAATAGCACAACTCATGTGAAGAAGCAAAAACTTAGGATCAACCGATACTAACCGATAATTGTTGATGAAGAAAGGTGGGATGCCTACCGGAGCATCCCCAAGCTTAGATGCTTGAGACTTCTTGAAATATTATCTTGGGATGCCTTGGGCATCCCCAAGATTAAGCTTTTGTGTCTCCTTAATTCCTTTTATATCACGGTTTCCCTAAATCTTAAAAACTTCATCCACACAAAACTCAACAAGAACTCGTGAGATAAGTTAGTATAAACCAATGCAAAAACCTTATCACTCTCTACTGTAGAAAATCACAAAAATTATTATTCAACATTGCATACTAAATGCCTCTGCATATTTAATACTCGTATTCTCAAATAGAATCATTAAACAAGCAAACATATGCAAACAATGCAAACATAACAGCAATCTGCCAAAACAGTACAGTCTGTAAAGAATGCAGGAGTATCAATACTTATTTAACTCCAAAAATTATGAAAATTTACCACGCTGTAGAAAATTTATCAGAGCTTACTGTGCAAAAAGTTTCAACATTTTATCACATTCTGACTTTTCTCGGGAATGTTTGCAACACCGATAAACTTTCTGTTTTGAAACAACAACTCATATACTTGCAAAATAAGCATGGTGAAGGCTATCCTTGACATTTTTATTGAAATGAAAGATGCAAAACATTATTCTAAATAGCATCAAGCAAATAAAAATAAAATAAAATGACGCTCCAAGCAAAACACATATCATGTGACGAATAAAAATATAGCCTCAAGTAAGGTTACCGATAATGTTAGAGACGAAAGAGGGGATGCCTTCCGGGGCATCCCCAAGCTTAGTTGCTTGGATATTAACTTGTGGTGCCTTGGGCATCCCCAAGCTCAGGGTCTTGTCACTCCTTATTCTCCTCATATCGATGTCTCACCCAAAACTTGAAAACTTCAATCACACAAAACTTAACGGAACTTCGTGTGATAGGTTAGTATGATAAAGAGCAAACCATTCACTTTGGTACTGTCAAAGACAAGATTCATAATTGTTATCACACAATGCCTACTGTATCCTATCATTTCCACAATTTATATTGAGCAATATAAGCCATAGAAACTAGAGAACAAGCAAACTATGCATTGAAAACAGAATCTGTCAAAAACAGAACTGTCTGTAGTAATCTGTACTCCAACCATACTTCTGCTACTCCAGAAATTCTGAAAAATTAGGACAACGTATAGAATTTGTATACCTATCACCTGTAAAGAATTCAGATCAAAATCACGTTCCAGTTAATTTTCAAAATTCCTGGACTAAGCGCAAAAGTTTCTGTTTTTGCACAGATTCAAGTCAACTATCATCCACACTATCCCAAAGGCTTTACTTGGCAATTTATTGAAACAAAAGCAATAAAACATGATTACTACAGTAGAATAATCATGTGAACACATAAAAACAGTGGGGGTAAATGTTGGGTTGTCTCCCAACAAGCGCTTTTCTTTAATGCCTTTTAGCTAGGCATGATGATTTCAAGGATGCTCGCATAAAAGGTAAGAATTGAAACATAAAGAGAGCATCATGAAGCATATGACTAGCACATTTAAGTCTAACCCACTTCCTATGCATAGGAATTTTGTGAGAAAACAACTTATGGGAACAAGAATCAACTAGCATAGGAAGGCAAAACAAGCATAACTTCAAAACTTTCAACACATAGAGAGGAAACTTGATATTATTGCAATTCCTACAAGCACAAGTTCCTCCGTCATAATAATTTTCAGTAGCATCATAAAGAAATTCAACAATATAACCATCACATAAAGCATTCTTTTCATGACACAAAAGCATAGAAAACTTAGTACTCTCCACATAAGCAAATTTTTTCTCATCAATAGTAGTGGGAGCAAACTCAACAAAATAACTATCATGAGAGTGAAAATTAAAATCATGATGACAAGTTTCATGGTTATCATTATTCTTTATAGCATACATGTCATCACCATAATCATCATAGATAGCAACTTTGTTATCATAGTCAATTGAAGCCTCATCCAAAATGGTGGATTCATCACTAAATAAAGTCATGATCTCTCCAAATCCACTTTCATCATTATAATCATCATAAATAGGAGGCATGCAATCATTATAACAAATTTGCACATCAAATCTTGGGGGACTAAAAATATCATCTTCATCAAATATAGCATCCCCAAGCTTATGGCTTTGCATATCATTAGCATCATGGATATTCAAAGAATTCATACTAACAACATTGCAATCATGCTCATCATTCAAAGATTTTTTGTCAAACATTTTATAGAATTCTTCTCCTATCAATTGAGCACAATTTTCCTTTCCATCATTTTCACGAAAGACATTATAAAGATGAATAATATGATGCAACCTCAATTCCATTTTTTTGTAGTTTTCTTTTTATAAACTAAACTAGTGATAAAACAAGAAACTAAAAGATTCGATTGCAAGATCTAAAGATATACCTTCATGCACTCACCTCCTCGGCAACGGCACTAGAAAAGAGCTTCGTTGACGGGATGTGAGTGCCGCTTACCTAACCTCCCCGGCAACGGCGCCGGAAAAGAGCTTGATGTCTACTACACAACTTTATTCTTGTAGACTCGTGTTGGGCCTCCAAGCACAGAGTTTTGTAGGACAATAGCAATTTTTCCTCAAGTGGATGACCTAAGGTTTATCAATCCGTGGGAGGCGTAGGATGAAGGTGGTCTCTCTCAAACAACCCTGCAACCAAATACTAGAAATATCTTGTGTCCCCAACACACCCAATACAATGGCAAATTGTATAGGTGCACTAGTTCGGCGAAGAGATGGTGATAAAAGTGTAATATTGATGGTATAAATATATTTTTATAATCTGAATAAATAAAAACAGCAAGGTAGCAATTGATAAAATGGAGCAAAAACGATATTGCAATGCTTGAAAATGAGGCCTAGGGTCCGTACTTTCACTAGTGCAATCTCTCAACAATGCTAATATTATTGGATCATATAACCATCCCTCAACGTGCGATGAAGAATCACTCCAAAGTTCCTATCTAGCGGAGAACATAAGAAGAAATCATTTGTAGGGTACGAAACCACCTCGAAGCTATTCTTTCCGATCGATCTATCCAAGAGTTCGTACTAAAATAACACCAAATAATTTCAGATTCATAATACTCAATCCAACACAAAGAACCTCAAAGAGTGCCCCAAGATTTCTACCGGAGAAACAAAGACAAGAACGTGCATCAACCCCTATGCACAGATTACCCTAATGTCACCTCGGGAATCCGTGAGTTGAGTGCCAAAACATACATCAAGTGAATCAATATGATACCCCATTGTCACCACGAGTATTCATTTGCAAGACATATATCAAGTGCTCTCAAATCCATAAAAGTATTCAATCCGATAAAATGAAATCTCAAAGGGAAAACTCAATTCATCACAAGATAGAGATGGGAAAACACCATATGATCCGACTATATTAACAAAGCCCGCGTGTTGGGGAACGTAGTATTTCAAAATTTTGCCTACAATCATGCAAGATCTATCTAGGAGAAGCATAGCAACAAGCGGGGAGAGTGTGTCCACGTACCCTCATAGACCGAAAGCGGAAGCGTTTAGTAACGCGATTGATGTAGTCGAACGTCTTCGCGATCCAACCGATCAAGTACCGAACGCACGGCACCTCCGCGATCTACACACGTTCAGCTCGGTGATGTCCCTCGAACTCTTGATCCAGTTGAGGCTGAGGGAGAGTTCCGTCAGCACGACAGCGTGGTGACGGTGATGATGAAGTTACCGGTGCAGAGCTTCGCCTAAGCACTACGACGATATGACCGAGGTGTAAAACTGTGGAGGGGGCACCGCACACGGCTAAGAGATTGTCTGTTGTGCCTTTGGGGTGCCCCCTGCCCCCGTATATAAAGGAGGGGAGGAGGAGGCCGGCCAACAAGGGGCGCGCCAGGGAGAGGGGAGTCCTACTAGGACTCCAGTCCTAGTAGGATTCGGCCCCACCCTTTTTTCCTTCTACCAGAGGGGGAAAAAGGGAAGGAGAGGGAGTAGGAGAAGGAAAAGGGGGGGGGGTGCCCCCTTCCCAAGTCCAATTCAGCCTCCTCCCTTGTGGGGGGCACACCAGCCCCTTGTGGGCTGGTTAGCCTACTTCCTATGGCCCATAAGGCCCATATCTTTCCCCGGGGGATTCCGGTAACCTCCCGGTACTCCGAAAAAATGCCCGAATCACTCGGAACCATTCCGATGTCCGAATGCAACCTTCCAATATATGAATCTTTACCTCTCGACCATTTTGAGACTCCTCGTCATGTCCGTGATCTCATCCTGGACTCCGAACAAACTTCGGTCATCAAATCACATAACTCATAATACAAATCGTCATCGAACGTTAAGTGTGCGGACCCTACGGGTTCGAGAACTATGTAGACATGACCGAGACACATCTTCGGTCAATAACCAATAGCGGAACCTGGATGCTCATACCCCCCCCCCCCCCCCCCCCCCCCCCCCCCCCCCCCCCCCCCCCCCCCCCCCCCCCCCCCCCCCCCCCCCCCCCCCCCCCCCCCCCCCCCCCCCCCCCCCCCCCCCCCCCCCCCCCCCCCCCCCCCCCCCCCCCCCCCCCCCCCCCCCCCCCCCCCCCCCCCCCCCCCCCCCCCCCCCCCCCCCCCCCCCCCCCCCCCCCCCCCCCCCCCCCCCCCCCCCCCCCCCCCCCCCCCCCCCCCCCCCCCCCCCCCCCCCCCCCCCCCCCCCCCCCCCCCCCCCCCCCCCCCCCCCCCCCCCCCCCCCCCCCCCCCCCCCCCCCCCCCCCCCCCCCCCCCCCCCCCCCCCCCCCCCCCCCCCCCCCCCCCCCCCCCCCCCCCCCCCCCCCCCCCCCCCCCCCCCCCCCCCCCCCCCCCCCCCCCCCCCCCCCCCCCCCCCCCCCCCCCCCCCCCCCCCCCCCCCCCCCCCCCCCCCCCCCCCCCCCCCCCCCCCCCCCCCCCCCCCCCCCCCCCCCCCCCCCCCCCCCCCCCCCCCCCCCCCCCCCCCCCCCCCCCCCCCCCCCCCCCCCCCCCCCCCCCCCCCCCCCCCCCCCCCCCCCCCCCCCCCCCCCCCCCCCCCCCCCCCCCCCCCCCCCCCCCCCCCCCCCCCCCCCCCCCCCCCCCCCCCCCCCCCCCCCCCCCCCCCCCCCCCCCCCCCCCCCCCCCCCCCCCCCCCCCCCCCCCCCCCCCCCCCCCCCCCCCCCCCCCCCCCCCCCCCCCCCCCCCCCCCCCCCCCCCCCCCCCCCCCCCCCCCCCCCCCCCCCCCCCCCCCCCCCCCCCCCCCCCCCCCCCCCCCCCCGAGAGGTTTAGTCAATGGGTCTGCCACATTCAGATCCGTATGTATTTTGCAAATTTCTATGTCTACAATGCTCTGCACGGAGCTACTCTAGCTAAATGCTCCCACTTTCAATATGTATCCAGATTGAGACTTAGAGTCATCTGGATCAGTGTCAAATCTTGCATCAACGTAACCCTTTACGACAAACTTTTTGTCACCTCCATAACCGAGAAACATATCCTTATTCCACCAAGGATAATTTTGACCGCTGTCCAGTGATCTACTCCTAGATCACTATTGTACTCCCTTGCCAAACTCAGGGCAGGGTATACAATAGGTCTGGTACACAGCATGGCATACTTTATAGAACCTATGACTGAGGCATAGGGAATGACTTTTCATTCTCTTTCTATTTTCTGCCGTGGTCGGGTTTTGAGTCTTTACTCAACTTCACACCTTGCAACACAGGCAAGAACTCCTTCTTTGACTGTTCCATTTTGAACTACTTCAAAATCTTGTCAAGGTATGTACTTGTCGATGGGAACGACACCTATGGGATCACAAGAATCCCTACTACGGTTGGCGGGGCGCGGGGTTGTGAGAAGAGCAGGTCTAACAGGAAGCACACGGATCGTTTACCCAGGTTCGGGGCGCAAAGGTGCGTAATACCCTAGTCCTGCTTTGGTGGATGTATTGAGTGTTCTTGTGTTCTTGAGCTAGCTACGGGGTGCAACTTGCCCAAAAGAGCCGAATCCCCCTCCAGTATGCCACGGGCCTCCTTTTATAGTCGAAAGGGGCCGCCACAGTGGCACACAGGAGGTGTAAAGGTCTACAGTGCTGCGAGCTTATCACCCGTATTACAGGACAAGACGCATTTAATGCATCGCTTAGGTGTCCCCTTGCTTTATCGGGGACGGGAACGGAGCCCGTCCCGTCCGTCGCCGCCTCGCCTTGCTTTGACACGCGCCCAGGCCAGCGATGCATGTGGCGCCATGTAGGCAGGCAGGCAGCTGAGGTGGCGCGGTGGTAGGGTCTTCACGAAGATCTGCATGCCACCACGCAGGTGCTTGCTGAGCTGGCTTGGAAGCCGCCCGTCGCCACGCAGGTGCCTGCCCAGCTGGTTGAGCTAGCAGCTGCTTGGGGACGGCGGCGGAGTCTTGGTCGACGCGGGCCTGGCTGTGGCCCCGCTGATGTACTCGGCAAGGGCCTTGCCGGGGGCCCGGCAAGGGTCTTGTCGTGGCGTTGTAGTCATCCCCGGCAAGTGGATTCCCTCAGCTAGAATCCCGCCGAGGGTCGCCATCTCCTGGTCCTCATCTGATCTCACATGTTTATGATCTTGACAAAGATCTTCATGCCACCACAGAGGTGCCTCCCGAGCCTTGGTTCCAACGTAGTTGTTGACGGCGCTTGGAACCCTTAGGCTCAAGGGTGGCTTGCTCTACGGGCGTTGGGCAAGTTGCCCCGGCAAGGCTCTTGCCGGGGCTGTGGAGGCCGCCCCGGCAAGGGCCTTGCCGGGGGAGTCCACCTCGCCCTCTCGCTCTTTGTTGTTCCTGGTCTTGGCGTTGCCTTGACCGTCTTGTGCTTCGGCTTCTCTCCGGCTTCCCTCCTTTGCCCTGCTACGTGCGGCCGCGGTGCGTGGCTCTGACTGCTCGTGAACAAGTAAAGGGGTCAAAAGGAGAGCCCCTACTTTTGTACACCGACAATACTCATTGAAAAAACTTATCAAGCGTCTTGATCTATCTCTATAGATCTTAATGCTCAATATGTAAGCAGCTTCACCGAGGTCTTTCTTTGAAAAACCCTTTCAAACACTCCTTTATGCTTTCCAGAAAAATTCTACATCATTTCCGATCAACAATATGTCATTCACATATACTTATCAGAAAGGCTGTAGTGCTCCCACTCACTTTCTTGTAAATACAGGCTTCTCCAAAAGTCTGTATAAAACCATATGCTTTGATCACACTATCAAAGCGTATATTCCAACTTCGAGATGCTTGCACCAGTCCATAAGTGGATCGCTGGAGCTTGCACATTTTGTTAGCACCTTTAGGATTGACAAAACCCTCTGGTTGCATCATATACAACTCTTCTTTAATAAATCCATTAAGGAGTGCAGTTTTGTTATCCATTTGCCAGATTACATAAAATGCGGCAATTGCTAATATGATTCAGACAGACTTAAGCATCGCTACGAGTGAGAAAATCTCATCGTAGTCAACACCTTGAACTTGTCAAAAACCTTCGCGACAAGTCGAGCTTTGTAGATAGTAACACTACCATCAGCGTCCGTCTTCCTCTTGAAGATCCATTTATTCTCAATGGCTCACCGATCATCGGGCAAGTCAATCAAAGTCCACACTTTGTTCTCATACATGGATCCCATCTCAGATTTCATGGCCTCAAGCCATTTCATGGAATCTGGGCTCATCATCGCTTCCTCATAGTTCGTAGCCCCCCCCCCCCCCCCCCCCCCCCCCCCCCCCCCCCCCCCCCCCCCCCCCCCCCCCCCCCCCCCCCCCCCCCCCCCCCCCCCCCCCCCCCCCCCCCCCCCCCCCCCCCCCCCCCCCCCCCCCCCCCCCCCCCCCCCCCCCCCCCCCCCCCCCCCCCCCCCCCCCCCCCCCCCCCCCCCCCCCCCCCCCCCCCCCCCCCCCCCCCCCCCCCCCCCCCCCCCCCCCCCCCCCCCCCCCCCCCCCCCCCCCCCCCCCCCCCCCCCCCCCCCCCCCCCCCCCCCCCCCCCCCCCCCCCCCCCCCCCCCCCCCCCCCCCCCCCCCCCCCCCCCCCCCCCCCCCCCCCCCCCCCCCCCCCCCCCCCCCCCCCCCCCCCCCCCCCCCCCCCCCTCAAATATTCACCTCCACGATCAGATCGTAGAAACTTTATTTTCTTGTTACGATGATTTTCCACTTCACTCTAAAATTCTTTGAACTTTTCAAATGTTTCAGACCTATGTTTCATCTAGTAGATATACCCATATCTGCTCAAATCATCTGTGAAGGTCAGCAAATAACGATACCCGTCACGAGCCTCAACACTCATCGGACCGCATACATCAGTATGTATTATTTCCAATAAGTCTGTTGCTCGCTCCATTGTTCTAGAGAACGGAGTCTTAGTCATCTTGCCCATGAGGCATGGTTCGCAAGCATCAAGTGATTCCAAAAGCCCATCAGCATGGAGTTCCTTCATGCGCTTTACACCAATATGACCTAAACGGCAGTGCCGCAAATAAGTTGCACTATCATTATTAACTTTGCATCTTTTGGCTTCAATATTATGAATATGTGTATCACTACGATCGAGATTCAATAAACCATTTATATTGAGTGTATGACCATAGAAGGTTTTATTCATGTAAATAGAACAACAATTATTCTTTGACTTAAATGAATAACCGTATTGCAATAAACATGATCCAATCATATTCATGCTCAACGCAAACACCAAATAAAATTTATTTTAGGTTCAACACTAATCCCGGAGGTAAAGGGAGTGTGCGATGGTGATCTTATCCTTGGAATCACTTCTAACACACATCATCACCTTGCCCTTAACTAGTCTCTGTTTATTTTGCAACTCCCGTTTTGAGTTACTACTCTTAGCAACTGAACCAATATCAAATATGGAGGGGTAGCTATAAACACTAGTAAAGTACACATCAATAACATGTATATCACATATACCTTTGTTCACTTTGCCATCCTTCTTATCCGCCAAGTATTTGGGGCAGTTCTGCTTCCAGTGACCATTTCCTTCGCAGTAGAAGCACTCAGTTTCAGGCTTGGGTCTAGCTTTGGGCTTCTTCATGGGAGTGGAAACTTGCTTGCCTTTCTTCTTGAAGTTCCCTTTCTTTCCCTTGCCCTTTTACTTGAAACTAGTGGTCTTGTCAACCATCAACATTTGATGCTTTTCTTGATTTCTACCTTCATCGATTTCAGCATCACGAAGAGCTCGGGAATCGTTTTCGTCATCCCTTGCATATTATAGTTCATCACGAAGTTCCAGTAACTTGGTGATAGTGACTAGACAACTCTGTCAATCACTATTTTATCTGGAAGATTAACTCCCACTTGATTCAAGCGATTGTAGTACCCAGACAATCTGAGCACATGCTCACTGGTTGAGCTATTCTCCTCCATCTTGTAGGCAAAGTACTGTCAGAGGTCTCATACCTCTTGACACGGGCATGAGTATGAAATACCAGTTTCAGCTCTTGGAACATCTTATATGCTCCGTGGCATTCAAAACATTTTTGAAGTCCCGGTTCTAAGCCGTAAAGCATGGTGCACTAAACTATCAAGTAGTCATCATACCGAGCTTGTCAAAACGTTCATAACGTCTGCATCTGCTCCTGCAATAGTTCTGTCACCTAGCGGTGCATCAAGGACATAATTTTTCTGTGCAGCAATGAGGAAAATCCTCAGATCACGGACCAAGTCCGCATCATTGCTACTATCATCTTTCAACTTATATTTCTCTAGGAACATATAAAAAATAAACGGGGAGCTACATCGCGAACTATTGATCTACAACATAGATATGCTAATACTACCAGGACTAAGTTCATGATAAATTAAAGTTCAATTAATCATATTACTTAAGAACTCCCACTTAGATAGACATCCCTCTAATCATCTAAGTGATCACGTGATCCAAATCAACTAAACCATGTCCGATCATCACGTGAGATGGAGTAGTTTTCATTGGTGAACATCACTATGTTGATCATATCTACTATATGATTCACGCTCGACCTTTCGGTCTCAGTGTTCCGAGGCCATATCTGCATATGCTAGGCTCGTCAAGTTTAACCCGAGTATTCTGCGTGTGCAAAACTGGCTTGCACCCGTTGTATGTGAACGTAGAGCTTATCACAACCGATAATCACGTGGTGTCTCGGCACGACGAACTGTCGCAACGGTGCATACTCAGGGAGAACACTTGTACCTTGAAATTTAGTGAGAGATCATCTTATAATGCTACCGCCGAACTAAGCAAAAAAAGATGCATAAAGGATAAACATCACATGCAATCAATATAAGTGATATGATATGGTCGTCATCATCTTGTGCCTTTGATCTCCATCTCCAAAGCACCTTCATGATCACCATCGTCACCGGCGTGACACCTTGATCTCCATCATAGCATCGTTGTCGTCTCGCCAACTATTGCTTCTATGACTATCGCTACCGCTTAGTGATAAAGTAAAAACAATTACAGGGCGATTGCA